>JAPYYW010000250.1:0-75712 GCA_030522545.1 Cremastinae sp. A BG-2022a | reverse complement strand
CTTTCCATTTTTTCAAAAATCTTCAAGACGTCATAACTTTTTTAAAAATTGATGGATTGACGTAATTCCAGCGCCATTCGCTTTGTTTTGCAAAAATCTTTAAGAATCACCCTTAATAAAATAGATTTGGTCAAGAAAAAGAAAAAATATCGATAATTGAAATTTTCATAGATTTGGTCAAGAAAAAGAAAAGATATCGATAGTTGAAATTTTCATGGGTCCACGAGACCCAGTGTGACTCACCAAAATTTTTGAAATTTTTTTCTTTCGATTTCAAGAGCCTATTCGATCGGAAATTTCCCGTAGATAATGAAAATAATAATTACTTGGGGCGAAATCCAAGAATTCATATTGAATAAGCCAAAAAAACTGACATTTGGATCAGTTTTATCAATTTTTCAATAAAAATTCTTTAATTGCGCCCCGAATAAGTATATAGATACTTATATATACAGCCTTCTCTAGCGATTCTTTGAGAAGTCAAAGTTTAGGGGTGTTTTGTTGAAGGAATAAAGCGAGAGAGCGAGAGATGGCACGAGATTGAAGTATGCGACGCACGCGGTTCGAGAGGGCTTCGGTGTGAGCGATAGCAGAGGCTACAGCAATAACATTTACTCGTACATAAGGACGTACACGCGTACAGGCAGATTAATAGAACGTTAATTAACAGAAGGACGTAACTTACGATCCAATAAGTAAAGTGTGACTGAGGATCGGGCCGTTTTTAGTCCAACTTCTCGGGGGGTTGCTTCGTGCTGCGCGCTACACGTTACGTAAACCCGCGCGGAGAGCATTCCACGAGCTGCCTATATATATTTTATGGCGAGAGTTAGCCCTCACGGTGAATTCCCTAACTCTATATACACGCCGGAAAACAAGCTCCTAACCAACCGCGCACACGAACAGGATCCCGGCTAGGACGATTATACCAGCCTGCCGTGTTCTCGCAAACCCTTTTCGAAAATTCGCTGGGTGAACAGATTGCTCGGCGTTGTTGATGCAGAGTTAAGCATCGCTTGCCACTGAGACATTATTGCTCAGATCGTCACAAAATAAACGTCTCTCGCGTGTGAAAAAATAAAATCCATTATATTTCAATTTTCAAATTTTACTCCATTTTTTATTCCCTCTTATATTTTCTCTATTTTTATTCTCTTGAGGAATAAAATCGCAGAAGACGCTTTATTGCTCGATAATAAAAAAAAGAGCTCGTACCAGAGCCCGATACTCCGATATACCGAACGATCGAAACGAGAGAGGAAAGGGCAGTTCGGAGTTTGAGAAAAAAGAAACGTGTGCATATATATATGCAGGGGTGAAAAGGGATCGACGGTTCGTTGAAAAGCTCTCGCCTCCGGTTGTGCGAGAGCTTGAAAATGACCAGGACAGCAGAGAAAAAGATCCTATATATACGAACACGCGGCGAGCTACAGGGCGTTCCCGAATTCAATGTCGAGACGGGGCGAGTTTTCTTATCAATCTGTTTCTTCTCATTATTGACACGGGATCGTGAAACGCCCTCTACGAGGGTCCGAAAGCGTAACCCTCGCAACTCTCCCTAATGTAACCCTCGACATTGCCGCAAGAGAGAGAGCTGTATTTATAGAGCTACGCGCTGCAGCTTTTCCGGCTGTATGCGCATTATACTTTTCTCCGCCGTTGTCTCTCCCTCTCACTTTTCCCCCTCGAGTCCCCCTAAAAAACCGGGCAGACTGGAGAATTCGCGGTTAAATTAAAATAACAATTATCACCACGAAGAGAGCGAAAAGGAGGGGAAAAAATGCCAACCCTTTTTTCGCCTCGCGGGAGAATCGATTTCTCTCTCTTCAACGACAGAACGTCGAAAAGTGTGCTCGTGAAAACAAAAAAAAAAGTTTTCTCGCAGGATGAAGTTATTTTTGCATTTTTACCCCGAGCATGCAGTCGACTTTTTGCCGGTACCATCAGTTTGATATGAAATTTGATGAAAAAATAAAAAGAAATAAAAAATCGTACGGCGGAAACGAAAAAGCGGATTAATGAAAAATTTGTTATTCCGTCGAGCGGGTACCTCGATATGTATCGATAAACGCGTTTTTTTTTCCGGATGTATCTGTACGTCCGCCCCGCTGTGTGTTTTTGCTCGCGGTACATAGAATTTTATACGAGGCCGCGTACCAAGCGTGCACGTATAACGCGGAGGATTGCAATGAATGAGATTACACGACGGGGCTGCGCGCGCCGCGTCGAAATGTGTTTTCAGTCTCGCGTGTACCCGAGTACTCTCTCGCATCAGCAGTTGGGAGAAAAAACTCTTCGATGAATCCCAAAATAAAAATTCCACTCACGGGGACGTATACGCGAAGCTTTGCGTTCACGCGTGATCGCATCGGCTGGACAGCAGACGATCGTGTACTCCTCGCTGTACAAATATATATGCATATGTAACGAAATAAAGAGAAAGAGCAGAGATTGAAGTACTCGAATTTTGTATACGATGGATTACAATGCTACATTGTTGGCGCATTAATGCAAAGCCGTGTACAAAATGTAACAAATTCCTCGCATTTCCGTCCTTCTCAACAATCCAAGTGAATTTATTTTATTTTATTTCGTTTTTGTTTTTCATATGGTATTTCAATCATTTTTTCAAATTATTATTTTTATTTTTTGTTATTTATTATACACTTTTTAGCAAGAAATAAAAACGCATAATAAATTAAAACGAGTGTTTTTGTAGTGCAGGAGAGGGGATCGAAAGCTTATTCGAGGAAGGAAGATTGAAGCGAGCGTATGATTAATAAGAGGCGAAAACGCGCGTGTATTGGATATATTCGGAAGGGCGGGAGGAATGAGAGAGTGCCCGAGATTTGGGTGGCCGCGAAAGGGACGCCGGCCCTGACTCGGAGCTGACGCGCGGGCGCGCAGCGCTTTTCAACCCTCCAGTAAACGCGGCGGGCCGCTCTCGCTCTCCCGGCGACGTCTACTCCCCGCTTCGCCGTTGCGAATCAATAGTGCGTACCTAGGAAGCGGGGCTGGGTCGACGCCCGATGACGTCCGAACCCGACCGATTCGCTCTCTCGATTCGCGTTTCGTTGGAATGCAACAAAAAAAACAACTTTTTTTTCCCCCATTTTCATTTTTTCGCACCTCTCGCGAAAAAAAAGTAAAGGTGTCTGAAATTAATTACCGTTTTTTTTTATATAATTTTTTTTATAGCCCGAAGATAAATACACAATATCGAGAAGGAAATAATGAGAAAGAGCGAGAATGGCGCGTGCGAGAGCTCGGCGGGGATCCTCGAGTGCAAGAGACGAGGGAAAAACAAGACGAGAGCGCGAGGAGAAGTAAAAAAAAAGCGGAGAGAACGCAGGGACACTGACTAACCGACCGAGACTGAGGCGAATATCCACGGGAATATTTTTTCTCCGCTTTATATTTCCTTTTTGTGTCCGCTACTTGACGTAACTCGAGTGGTATTTTCCATTTTTTTTTATTCCCGCGTTATATAGCCGGTGCTTTCATTTATTCCGTTGGAGCTTTTTCTGGGAGCGCATTTATTCATACATTTCTATGATGGGAGAGTCTCGGAGCGCCTGTG
Source organism: Cremastinae sp. A BG-2022a (assembly GCA_030522545.1). Lineage (NCBI taxonomy): Eukaryota > Metazoa > Arthropoda > Insecta > Hymenoptera > Ichneumonidae > Cremastinae sp. A BG-2022a. Next base: position 72,132 of record JAPYYW010000250.1, on the reverse strand, counting down.
AGAGACAACGAGCGAGCTCCCGCTTTGCTCCTGAATCCGAAACATATCCGAAGCTTATTTCTGCAGGACATTCTCGAGCTTTCCTCCTTATACACGTACGAGACGGGAATCGTAGTCGTTTTCGGTTATGCGATATAAAAGAAAAAAAAAGGAACGCGCCGCGAGAAGATATCGCGTACACGCCCACTCGGTTTATTTCGATCCGGCAATCGGGAATTTTCTTACGCGGGAAAACATATCGAGCGGGCGGGCGTGCGGGGGCGCACTGCGAAGAGATTTGGAGAAATCGGGCCTGTCGGGGAGGCTCGAATTCGAGGCACGGAGTAGAAGAAAAATGTGTGTAATAGCATCGGGAAAGGGTCGGAGACCCTTGATGGAGCGCCAACTTCGGGCAACCGAGAACTCGCTCCAGTTTTCGGGGGAGAGGGCGCGCGAGGCCGCTGCTATGCGCTCGTGTCATCCCCTTTTTCGACCTCCGACTCCGAGCTCTCGCTCTCTTTTGACATTGAAATTTGTACAGAAAAAAAAAATTGTAGTTTCTTTTTTTTTCAATTACTTTGCTGCTCTCACCAAAAAGGGATTTTTGTTTTTTCTTTTGTTCTTCGTCTATCTCGTTCTCTCGATTTTCTGGTCTCTGGGGAAATTGATACCAGGCGATTATTGTCGTCACATTGGAGCTATTTCGTCGCGTTTATCCCATAGCCTCATATTTTCGGGGAAGGAAGCCTTTTGGACACAGAACGAGAGGATTTATCATCGAGCAATTAGAGGGCCATCCGTATCGGACCCGTCCGGTTCTCCTCGATAATCGTTAAATCCCATTTAATTGCGATCGTTTAATTCTTCCGATCTGCTGGACGGGAATCGGCTCAAGTTTCGAGCTCGTGTCTTTCCCGAAAGCTCGAAAGGGATTTACGTGATCGAGCTGCTTTCAATCGTTACTCGATCTCGTCTTTCCTATTTTTAAACCAAACACATATATTTTTATGATTATTCACTTGTTGTTGTTTTTCACGAACAATTTGGATTGATTTAAAAATAGAAATGCGATGCGAATATATGTTTCGCTATCATTTGGACGTGTCGATCAACGTTCGTTTACTATCGAGCTTTGTGGATACAATTGTGAGGAACAATCGGGATAATTCAGCGGTACACAGGCACGGAGCTTCTCGGTCTACCGACGGCTTCCAATTAATTATCGATTAAGCCCCTCGAACGGAGAATCGATTGAAATAATTAGCCAACGGTGGACCACTCGAAGAGGCACCGTGCTCGAGAGCCGGAATAAACGAGAAGGAAAGAGAAAGCGCCCAGAGAGAGAGAGGGAGAGGCAGAGAGGGGATGATAGTGAAACGATCGAGATGAATAATTAGAGAGCACTTGGATTTTAACGTGGGAAACCAGAGAGTGAAGTGAGCGGCGCAACAGGGATGATGCTGTTCAATTGTTTTCTTTTTCATCTTGTTCCATTCCCACATTGTTAAAAAAACTCTACATCGACAAAGAATAAATATAATAAATAATAATAGTAAAAATAAAATTTGCTTTTAAGGTATAAAAAAGCACATGTATCACATGTATCGTCTGTACTTGTTTTTGAAAGCAAAGAAAAGTTTTTTTTTCTCTTTCTTCGCCAAAAATTTTCATTAAAGGGAAAAAATGGGTCGAGAAAAGTTGGGAGAAGGATTTTTCAAGACTGGCGAGTAAACGGCTGGGAGATTGCGAAAATTCTTGGTGCGCGCTCTTCAGGCGGCCAAGAATTCTCCCAGCGAGAAGTTTACCGTGAGATTCCGATCCGGAGTTCCGCTTCCGGTTTTCTCTATTTTGGCACTCTGCCCTACGTGACCAGAGACATTTTCCGAACGGTGTGTGCGTTCGGCGCTCTCTCTCTTATTCTGTGCCTCTCGCTCCTTGCTCGAGTACATTACCGGAGCAGACTCCATCGAGACGATAAAACATGTATATACGTGTTTACCATATCTCGAGACTTTCCTAGCGAAATGGATTTAGAACAAGGCTTTTGCCAACAATGTGCGGCCGAATATTGCCACCGGTTGAATATCTTCCCAAAAGTTATAACGATTCTCAGCCGTCCCGAACACGCGCTCATTTTTTTTATCTCGCTGAAGTTTTTACAACATGAAACATTGATGAAAAACTTTTGTTTTTCTTTTTTTTTAACAAACACTCGTTTTACAATCATAAAAAACGAAGGTTTTCCTTGAAATCATCTCGTTGCAAATTTCTTATGCCAACACCGGACGTAACTTATTATATTGAAATTATTTTTCCCTTTGAAATTTTACTCGCTGGGATGAGCGCCGAGGGAAAATGTGTTTTGAGAGTGATGCAAGAGGAAGGAAACGGGAGGGGAAGGAGGAGAGAGTGAGAGCGCAAGAGTAACGATAAATATAAGTTTGCAAACGGGAGAGTAATTCGCCAAACGTCAATCACTCTTTACGCCCTGCGCCTGCTTCTTCCCTTCTGCGGCTGACTTTCAAAGATTTTCCCTTTTTTTTCTCCTTCCTCCTTTCTTACTCACCGTAAATTCGACCGCAAAGTATACCGTGCTCTATAATAATAAAAATACGGCGAATAGTTTCGGCGCTGTAATGGATTTTGATACAGAAGGTGAAAGAGAGGGAGAGAGAGTGAAGAAAAAGCTCCGGCCTTTTACGGTTGTCCAAATGAGTTTCGGCTTTTTATTTCTTCGCAACTTTTTCACTCCTCTAGCTTCCCCGGCAGCCTGTTTCTCTTATTTTCCTGAGAATAATGTATAGTACGAAGAAAATTGGGAAATAAAACGGGCGAGAGAAAAAAGGGAGTGATAAAGCGATTTTATATTTCACGAAAAACAACGCACAAAGGCTTTTGCTTTTTGAGAGGTCTTTTTAAAAAATATATTGTATATCCATCCGGAAAACCGAAAAATGAACAAACGTAAAACTGAAAATCTATGTCAGAGAAATATAAGTTGAAGTTTTTATTTATAAAATACTTTTTTTTTATTACATTTTTGCATCTTGGATGAACCTGAAATTCCGTTTGGCCTTACCAGAGATTTATTATTCATTCAACGTTCGATCGAGGACGATATCAAATGATATTCCGATTGGATTATCTATCGAGAATATTTATGAACCAGCCAACAGGTTCGGGCTTCTTTTTTTTCATCACTGCGCATCGACTTTTCCGGAAGGACGGGCGAGTCCGGATTCACGATATTACGATCGAGGGCGACATCACTTTGTGAGCGAAGCGACTTCTCCCGCGATATGCATGAAAAACGACACGGCGCGAGCCGGAGCAGGAACATAAGGCTTCGTACTGTATATACGCGCGCCGTGAGAAAACGAGAAGCAGAGTGAACCGACCGGAAAGCAAAATAATTAAAAGGATGACAACGATCTCGCACCTTGACTCGCAAAATCCTGAGTTATTGAATTTCCGGTCAAATTTCAGCTTCTTTTATTTTTACCCCCGAGCGACGATGAACTTTTAAAAATTTTTCATTTGTTTCATATATATCGCGACGCGCGTTTGAAAATTTTATTCCGTATGCGAACAAGTGCCTCTTTTTCGATTGCTATAACTTTTTGATCCCGAATATGACGAGAGAGACAAAAAGAGTGAAGGATTATTGGCAGAGTTGGGAGGGGAAAAAAAAATAAAAGAAATTTTAAATAAAAATGAAACGGAGAAGGGTGAACTAGAATTCGCTGATATTTCACGCGCGCCCTGATCTTGCTCTTTTTCTATAAATATATAGAGAGAGTGTGTTCCCCGTGTGGCGGCGGGTCGATATCATCGGAGAGAAAATTTGCCATCGTTCCGGGCCGTTTGAAACGCGGATCGTGCTCAAGAGGAAGCGAGACGGAGCGCTATTTCGCATTCCGTCTCGATTTTCCGCATGAGCTTTTCCCCGCTGTCCCCCTCCGCCCCCTAATTCCTCTACCGCGCGGTACCGCGTAAATTCTTTTTCTCCCGTTTTTCTGGCCGGAAAGGGCACAGGAACCAGAGCCGAATGAGACTGCTCCGGTAGACTCGAAATTTCGTAAAAGACGGGAGAGCGAGAAAAAAGAACAAAACGCGCGTTCTCTTTCAATTAGGCCCACTCGATCATAATTTTTTTCGAGCTCCCTCTCTCTGCTTTTTTCTCCGTCCTTTCGCCCTCGCTTTCTCTACACTGTCGTTCCATATCTCGATTCGATCTTCAATTAAAATTCGACGAATTTTTTTTCCCGGATTTTTACGCGTAAAATATCATTCCGCGGAGGCTCCAGGTGCACATGCGGTTCCGCTTCGTTTCACGGGGCTTTTATTCGATATCCTCTCGCTTCATCATTCGTTTTTATGTATATTCGCGAGCCGTCCTTGCCCCTCGCGCGAATTCGCGGCCCTGAAAAGCGCTCAGATTTTTCATCCCCGCGTTAATGGAAATGAAGAGGAGAGGAGAATTTGGTAAATCGGAAAATTGATCGAATCGCTCATCTCCCGCGGCGCACACGCACCGAACTAAAAATCCATTCGTATACATATTTTATTCGCAAATAATAATTTTCTGATCTATCGCTATGTCTTTTTTTTCTTTCACGATAAAAGAAATATATTTATTCATAAATATGCATGCGTGCACGCGAAACGAGTTAACTTCTGCCATATATACACCAAGTTTGGAAATGCCAAGTAAGAATTGAACTGAATAACTCGAAGGATTTTCAAGATTCAAGCGCCACGCTTGAAAACCTTTTCGTGATAATCGTCAAAGGAAGATTACACCGAAGAAGCGAGCGCGATTTTCGCGTAAAGACTCGCGTGGATTAAAGGAACTTATCCCCGCTGAATAAGTTCATCGTATTCTCCTCGAGATCCAACGAGTAAAATACTCTGTTTTAGAGAAGTATGTATTATTTATATATATGTACCTCGAGTACTATACATTGTTGGAAATATTCGAATGAATATTCTCGTAAATATGAAGATTCATGAACATAATAAGTAAACAAAAAAATTCATTGAAGTCATAAAATTTCACATGAGTATCGCTTATGAATTTGGGAGTCTCTTTATCGACCCATCAGGATGCATCAGGTGAGAATGAATATTCCATGAAAGTTAAAAATGTCCCGTCTGAACATTATGTAACGAAAAATGGCAAATTACAAGATTTCGGATTATCACGTAAATTTTTCATCGACGACGCGTGTGTTTACGAGCATATATGGTATAGTCCCGTCGAGGATCAGCACTCGTTTCGCTATTATGCAGATGCGAGGGGAAAAAAGAGAGGAAATGGAGAAAAAAGAAAAATGGAAAGAAAGTACTCGGGGATTTCCGCTGTCTCTGTTTTTTATTCGCGTTTCGAAAGTTCTCCCTCTCTCTCTCTTTTCCGCGTATCCTCGACTGCGCTTATCTCGTCCACTTTTGCCGTACGCTCGTTTTCTCTCATCGTTTTTCACCCCTTTAGCTCACATATGGAGGATAAATGCGAGGGGACAACTCTTCCTCTCATCCCCCCTTTTCATTCGCTCTTTATTTCTCCAGCATCCAGCGATGGAGATACTCGCGAGAGGAAAAGAGGGGGAGAGAGAGAGAAAAGTCCGCGCGCTCCTGTGCACGAAGATAAAGAGAGAATAGCTCGAAATTAACCGCGAAGAGCGGAGCACGGCGAATATTCTTCCATATTCCGAGCTTCCAGATTTCCATCGCCCTTTTTCCATTTTTTCACTTTGTCCCTCTCATCCCCGAACAGCCGGAAGCGTAATTACTTACGTCTCTCTGTGAAACAGCGAAGGAAGAAAATCGAGAAAAAGCGGCGAAGCAGGACGAACCGCCGAAAGCGTGTGTGTATCGCAAAAATAAAAGTATCATCTCTCTCTCACAATTATATATACGAATAATATATTATATACGCGTTTCCGAGAGTCTGCAAATTATGCTTTTAGTGAAAAATGAATGCGAGTAACCAGCTCGTCGAGCAAAAACGTATTTTTTTTTCTTTTCATTATACACGCGATTGTATAAAACTTTTTATTTAGTACCCTGACCGAGCAACATATTATGTTTGCTAGATTTCATACTAACGAATCGGAAGTGCGTTATTAGTTCAAACTTTCCGCCAGGATGTGCACTCTCTAGCCACAGGGTATTTACGTGGAACAAAGTTATCGGTATATATTGAAAAGTGGTTTAGTCCTCGCAAAGTTTCAATGCGCCCTCTGTGTATTGTTCGATATAATAATGTTCACAGAATAAACCTGAAAGCGGAAAGTATAAAAGACAAAAAGGGTCAAAGAGTTGCACACGGGTCATTTGATACTGAAGTCATCACTTATATACGCACTTTTCAAAGTATAGAAAGAATTTTTTTTTTGAAAAATGCTGAAAAACTCTGGGAATCCTTTAATTTTGATGCCCGCATCTTAAATATTCGTAGAATCCGAGATATGAGGCACGGGAGAGAAAACTCGCCGGGAATGCTCTCCGGCAGGCAGAACGAGAAATTCGTGAAGAAAAAGCAGCCGCTGATGGTAAAGAGAAAAAAAAATGTATAAAAAAAAAGGGATGAGGCGGAATACACAGGAGCGAACAGAGCGAGGAGAGTGCAAAAGAGAGATATTATCCGCGCGGAAGTAGCTGAGAGAAAGGGAATTAGAGAGAAGAACGGAAAGCGCGAAAACTAAAGTCGGTGAGGAGGATAAAAAATAAAAGATGGAGAAAAAATGGGTGGGGAAAAGGAGTCCGTGAGGGCTTGCGGAGGGGGGTTGAGATGAAGGAGAACGCCGGGGGGAGAGCGGCGAAGATACAGCCTCTCGTTAGAGAGGTTTCGTAGACGTTAAGCTGGCTTTATAAGCCACTGGCGGCTCGTTCGCTACCAGCCCTTACCTTCAATACGACTTATCCCTGCTCGCCTCCTTCATTCTCTATTCGCCCTCCCCCCGCCCACCGTCTTGCTCTAACCTGCTTTTTCTTCGAGCTTCCTCGCTTTATTTTCTCGTTTCATCCGCTCCGCTGTTTCCGCAAAACTCATCTTCTTATCGCTCCTCCTATGTACACGGTGTCCCATCGGAGCACCTCGAAATTGCATATGGATCGAAGACAATTCGTGTTATAACTACGAGGAAGCAAGCTCAAAGTCTGTCATTCCTGCCGACAAACTTTTGCGTCCACAACTCGAAAATTACATTCGCTCAACGGTTTCAGAGTTGCTCAACTCTGGATTCTATATAAAATTAACAAGTGCTCGATTATAATTAACAAAGTTCTAAACACTTTGCGCCCCGTCAATATAGAGGCTTTTTTTTCATCGTTAATCATCGTGTCGATACTGAATATTGTGCAAGTTTCGTAGAAAATGTTATCCAACTTTATTTAATTGACATATTTCGCTTGTCAGAGGGTGTTAATCGAAAATATATTCAGTAATTTCCGAGTCACCCAGTACACCTGGCTATCTATGTATTTTTAATCAGCGCTCAATTCTCGTTTTTCAGTAACGCGAGCTTTCGCATCCCCATTCTTTTCTCTCCTTTCTTCCGTCTTCATCCCTTGCGTCAGTTGAAAAAGGCTACGAGTTTCTTTCCCGAGAGATAGACCCGGAGAATTTTTGACTCGAACTTTATCTCCTTTTTTTTTATTTACCGCATACATATACCCTTCACCGCGAATTTTAATTCGACCACGCCTCGCGCACTGAATTCGCTTACTTCCGAACGAAAACGCGATAGCGCTCGTAAAGCTTCGAACAAATAGAAAAATGACTTTCCCGATGGAATTGCGGAATTTTCCGCACTGCTCTCATCAGTTCTTTTTTCTCCTTCCCGCCAGTAGAGTCGGCAAAGTTATTCGTCAAAGAGAGCAATCCATTAGAGCGAAATTCCGAAATTTTTCCGGGCGTTATATCGAATATCATTTTTACGAGGCTTTTTCGTCGTTCCCCCTTTTTTCCTGACGGCGCACTCAACTTGTCGTTTAATTTATCAGAGCAGCCACGGCGAACTCGCGAAGCCGGTGAACGCTTTTTTTTTATATTCTGACTCTCCTTGACATCACGTTACAAACTCACCCCGGCACGACCACTTCTATCGTCCTCTCTATTGGACAGATTTTCCAATGACAACGAACGCGAAACAACGTGATTGGGCAAAAAATTAATGCCCAGGGGGATCGGAAAAAACTGCTGTTTAAATATACACTCCATTCACAGTCCCTTTTGTATTTTCATGTAATCGGGAATGCATTTTTATTATTCGTACACCGTCGATGGGCAATCACGACTGAACAATCGTCCCACTCCAATTTGAATTAATTGTTAGTCATCGACGCTCAGTTGAAGTAACAAACAAACAAAAAAAATAAAAACACGCGCGTATACGAAAGAATAAAAAAATAACCAACGCAATGTCGCGCTTAATTATTGTTCGAGGAAAAGCCTTGCGATAATTTAATTATAAATTTCAAAAAGGGATTTCCGCGTTTGAGCTTTACAAAGCGATTAATTGCGTAATAATTTATCAGATTATTTACCGAACGTTTGTTCTCTTTTCCTGGGTATACAAAGAGAGAGAGAGAGAGAGACGGAGTGTAATTAAATTAGCAACAGAGATAAAAAAAATTAGAGAGAGAGAGAGAGGAAGAAAAAAAAAGATACACGTGTGTGCAGATAAGGCGCGCGCGTAATCGGTTTTCGATGCACATAAAGTGATCGTTATTGGCTAATTAAAAATGAATTCTGATACGTAACAGGGTTACAGTGGCATACGCTTGGTCGCGTATCGCAAGAGCTTCGTCTAATTATTTCAAGACGTTACACTGGCGAAAACCCTGTCAAGTGGACCAGAGGAGGGTCGGAGCAGGCAAGGGAAAGGCGGATATATATATTTCGAAAGGTGGAAGTCTGAGGTACATAACTTGCTGGGGCGTCTCTCGAAACACTCTCGAACGAGTCGCCCCCGTTCCCCGCGATCCCATTCCCGGGTTAATATCCTGTTGGATGAGTTTCCAAACGAGAGAGGCTCAGGAAGCTCCGGAACACGAGTTTCCCTGTATAGTCGAGCGGAGCGCGAAGCACACACAAAAAAAGAGAATAAGGGAAAGCGAGTGCTCGAGAATATCGCGAAAAATGATCGATAAAGGTGAAGAGAGAGAAGAAGCACTAAGTCGGGGCAATGATGAGATGCTGGAAAATTTTATCTCGTTCTGCATACAAGTTCAATCCGCTCGGGAAAAATTTTCACATTTTTTTCCTTTGTATAAGAAAATATCAGATAATTATAAATGGCTATATAAGGTGGTCGAGGATCAAAGGTCGTTTTCGTGACTTTTTTGCGGTTATTATAAAACGATCGTTCTAATATTTTTATCATGTTTGAAATACATGGTTTTTAAATTTTGTTTGGTTGGTAATTGGAACAGCTGTAAGAGATTATTTTATCGAGCATGTTAAAAAGAACGGCTGCCTATTCCTTATATATCAATAAATTTCTGTCACTGGTTAAAAATAAACAGGTTGTTGTCGAATTTTGGATGCCACAAAATTCATTTAAATTTATAATAAATTTTCATTGATGGACATTTTACTTGCTAAGTATAATCTCTTAATGAATTTTTAATGTTAAAAAATCTTGATTATACTATTTTATTTTTAAAAACTTATATCTAAATAAAAATTTAAGGATAACACAAATGTTCTACCGTAGGAAAATTGAAAGGAATAACAAAAAAAATGCATTGCAGTAATAGAAGTATTTATTCAATCCAATAATAATATATTTTTGTACACATCTTGTTAATCGTATATCCACTTTGTGAAATTTTTAATGCATATTCGTGCAAACATAAAAAACGAACGAGTCCCGAAGAAACACTTATCAAGTGTCACAACTTTTATGATCCCAAAGATTGTCTACAACTGTTGAAGTAGTTTTCATTCATTCTGTAATTGAATATAAAAAGAAAAAAAATTATTGAAAAATTATTAAAAATTTGAATTAGTTATAAAATGCTAGTTGAAAAGATTAATACTTTATAGAAAAAAATTAGCAGAAATTTTACCTGCACTGTTCAAACATTTCCTTCCAGTCGTACAATGAAGCACATTCCTCACATATTCTTAAGTCGCTGTCAGAAAGCGGTGGAAGACTTTCATTATCGGACACAGCGTGCACATCCAAAAAGAAAAATATTGTCAACATTCCTATCACCCAGACGTAGGCCAAGAAAAATTTTTGGGAATAGTTGATTTTTTGAGACTCCATGGCCAATAATTTATAAAGTCTAAACAAAAATGATGCTCAAAAATAATATTGTGACTAAAATTCGAAAAAATCTGAGTGAAAGTTAATTTAAGAAGTGAATAAATAATGTGTATAACTTACGTGAGGTTGGTGTTTGAAGTTTTTTGATTAGCGACGGTACTTGTCTTCTTATAACTCTGCCGATCAAAAGTGAAGTCGTGTCGTTTATATTGAGACTCAAGGTGGTTTGGGAGTTAGAGAAAGGGTAAATGCAAATTTTTTTATTAATCAGCACTGTATCTTTATTTGGGATTTCATTGTATTCCTATCTCCCTATCATACCTAATCAAACAAAAAAAAGTGTTTTTATCAGTCATATTGATTCTAATAACAAATTCTGGAATATTCCACTGTTTTTCGAAAATGAACAATTGTTCAAGAAAGAATGTTCTCACAATTCTTTAATTTTCTTTACTTGAACCACAGTCAAATCAGCCTATTTTTTAGACATGAGTTTCTGGTTGAAACAAGTGTACTTTTTCATAGCTATGTAGTTGTATAATTTTTCAAATACCTTTACTTTGATCATTTTTCGCAATCATCCTTATTTTGATCTCTATCAATTTTGTTATTTGACTCATCGACGTTTCTTATCTATCATAAAGATTTTTTTTCATCGAATTCTCCCAAGCACAGAGATCGAAATTCGGTCGTGGAAGTGTTTGATCAAGTCTAATGAACATCTGTCTGGCATGGTATTTTATTTGTACGATAATGAAAAGTGGAACCACTATAGGTGTCATATCAATAATATTTTTAAAAAACGATCATTTTTTCCGAGAAAAAGAATCAATTGCTTTATCTCAATTATTTTATTGAATTATATATTCATATGTTCTGAAATAACGAGGTTTAAATTTCAAGCTTTGTCATGCTCGATGATTGATTGGACGTAGTGAAAAAAGTAAGAAATGCTCAGACTTTGTATTTCACCAATTTATCATACGAATCCCTTTTCGCAAGGATCCCGAATTCATCCTTAACGAGAAGAAGCAAGAGCCGGAAAGAAATAAGACGAGGAAAATGAAAAGGAAAGAAAAAATGTGTCTTCGAGAGTAATGTCGTGGCCGGATATTCTCTCCATCCTATCGAACAAGCCTGCTTCTTCTGTGCTCTGATCCTTTCTTTTCTTTCTTTCTCTCTTATCATTTCCATCTCGTTCGGACTATGGAAAATTGCACAACGCTCACGAAACGACTTCCGGCGAGTTACCGATCGAGAAAACGTATATTGTACACAGAAAAGAGCAAAAATAGAGGATGTTTCATGAAAGGATTTTATATATTTATACAAATATTGGGCAATTAAAATTTTCATCTCGATCGACAAACAGAATTTCTTTTATTTTTTGGAATCATTCTTTAAAGTTAAAAAATAATCAGCTTAAAAAAACATTTTTTGTTCATAATGTATAATCTACTTATATTAAATTTACATTATAATTTACACAACATTAAAAATTACACGATTATTATACATTTTAAAAACAATAAAATTCCACGAGAGGTGCGTGTTGTCAATGTAATATATCACATAAACTTTAAATCAGATGTTACGAGTAAGGGTGAAGCACCCTTGAAGAACATCCTTGAAAAGTTTATATATTGCTTAATTATCTAGGATAAATTGTGGAAGAGCCTGTAACGAATGTGTGTCAGGGATAAAGGCCTCGTACTCTCTTCGGAAAATCGTACAAGGAGTAAAGGCTACGCCCTGGCAGCCCTTCGCTCGGGGAATTCACTGAATTCTACCGCTCATGTATAAAATTGCATAGCATCGCAAGCTCCCCCTCCCCTCCCCCCTTCGCCAGCTTCGATCCTCTTTTCTCAAACCACTCCACCATTTTCCCAACCTATTTTCCTCTCCACTTCTCTCCCTTCTTCTTTTCCACATTCTCCGTTAAACCGCAAACTTGTCGAAGGTAGAGGTACTTTCCTCGGAGCTCCGCACGATCCGTGAACCTCCGGAGGGAAAAATCTTTCGACCCGTCGAGAACGAACGCTTTTTTTTGTCAAAAACTCTCCTTTTTTTCACCTATGTACGCCTTCGTGTACTCGACCATTCAAAAAAGCAGGTGCACAAACAAACCTCTTCGCCGAGGAATATTTTACCTTGTTGACTCTTCGCCGACTGAAAAATATTTTCTTAACTGTTCTCGTCAGCTCTTTTCTCCATGAATTTTCTCTTTTTTTTTTCTCTCTCATATAATTTACATCACTACGTGTGGTTCATCGTCCTCCATTTTTCCGAAGCATCGGAGGAAATTTAATTTTCATGCAGGACACGTTTTTTAAATGTTGATTTACGAAAGATTTTTATTTATCGGGCTCGCGGGAGCTTTTATTTCCTTTTTTTTATCACGTATGTTGATAAAAATTGAAGCCCGTGGACGGTGGATATTTATGGCGAAGGTAGGATAAAGGAAGGAACGGAGGAAAACGATCGGTGCGTGCCAATTGCTCGGTGCAAGGGCTCCTCGTCCTGCTGCCACTGTGTGGTCAGCGAGAGTAACGACGTCGTCTAAACAACGTTACAAACCCATAACACTCCTATACTACAATCTAATGCCCCAGTGAATTTTCAAGCAATTACGTGACCGAGTGTTCGTGCCGAAGATAAAAAATACGACGAAAAAAGAAGCTCGAAAGAACTTCCAATTTTTCAAACTGCGGAAAGCAAAAAAAAAACCTTAATCGAAAAAACTCTATATTTTTATCCCCTTTACATTCTCGATGAATAGGTACGCGTGATCAATTGAATATACATTTTATTACAAAAAATTCCATGACGACGAGTATTGAAAAATTGTGTTAGTCGAAAATCCATTTTTCGTCATTTCAATTCACCACATATTCGGGACTTATTCTTTTTTTTTTCGTTTTTCAACCTCTCTTTGGGATATTTTCTTCTCTCACGCGTCCCTGTTTTTCCTCTCTCGTTCCTCGACGTGTCAAGAGGAACGTAATTCGTCCCTTCCGCGTGCTCCGCACCGAAACGAGGCTGCGTAAGAGAGATCGATGCGTGCCGACACCATCCGAGAATTTTTTCATTTTTTTCCTCCTCCATTTTTACCGAGTTTTTTTTTCGCCGCGTTCCAACGCGCTCCCATTCGGCTCTTGATGCAACGAGCTCTCTCTCTATCCCGCTCCACTTCGTTAAAATCTGCTTGGACACCTTTCCGCCTCGTTCTCGCTCAAAATCGCGTCTCTTGTTCGCGAGTCGAGACCGAAAACCCGGCAACGAACGGAATGAAGTTGACGCGAACGAGAGGAAAATGATTAAAGGGAAAGAGAGAATGAAATAACGAAAAAAAAGAATAGTATTAAAAAAAAAGTATAACGATAGAGCAAAAAAAAATTGTTCATGCGCCTGAATATATGGTTTATTGATAGACGTTATTATTATTCCGGGGTGGATGTATGGACTCGCACTTCGCGCTCGGCCGAACGAGATATCCCATCGGTCGCTAAACTTTCTCTCTCTTTCTTGTCCTCTCCCGGGGGTCTCTGTGGATGTTTATCACTCTAATACTGGGCTGAAGAGTGGAAAGAGCGTGTAACCCGTTCGTAACAAGTCTCTCGTCTCTCTGGGCGCAGCATCGATGCTGAAAATCGTGTGAATCGGAGGGAGAGAGCCGGATCGAGCGCGCGCGTGCTGCGAGACACGGAAAAAGAGAGGGAGAAACGAAGCCAGATATACAGCGGAATTCTTTTTTTTATCGCGCGACGTTCGTTTATCGTTAACAGCGTTTGGTGACAAGCTCTCCTGTGGCCCGTTTCCGAATGACATTCCTCTTTTCTCGTCAATCTCCAGCCCCCCCCCTCCACCCTTCGACCCACCCCTTATCCCTTTCCTTCCTTCCACCCTCTTCACTTTTCTTGCTCTTCTCTCCACGTTTGACATTTATCAAGATCGATCGAATAAAAATTGATTTATCGACATTTAATCAGGCCCCGCGGACCTCGGTACTATTCTTTTTTTTTCGTTCTCGTTAATTAACCAACAAGCTTCGTTGACAAAACCGAATGAAAATAAAACCAAAATAAGGCGACATATTTTTTAAAAATGTATATATGATAATTCAATTAATAATTGAGCACAAAAAAAAGTACATATAAAAACATCTCTTAAAGTATAAACTCAACGTAAAAATAAAATACCCGCCTCAACGTTGCCAGAGAGAAGAACGCTGTAAAACGTTGGTGCATTACAATGATGCAAACTTGAGAGAAATATTTTCATCGTCGAAATTATTTTGTGAGAATAGCTGAGTCCATTAGCGTCATGTCCAGTGAACCGAGAGGCTTGCTTTCGCTCTGTCTCAACGCATTGCCCTCGTGCCACTCGCCCCTGTAATTCCGCTTCGCGCATTGTGTATATATATACACAGTTATATACACTCCAGGACCCGCGCCTCGACATTATGTACGAGCCATAATTGTCTCGACATTGCTGCAGATTCGGTAAGGACGAGCCCCGGCTTCGCGAATACTGTAAACCATATCAATTGCGCAAATCTCAAGCTGTTTGAAAATTTATATTTACAGCACAAAATATATTTATTAGTAAAACATTGCACAGCGATTCAAATTTCATTTTTTTTTGAGAGATTTTGTTATATAAAGAATTTTTCCTTCTCTCCTGTTCCTGTAATCCACGTAGAATATTCTACGAGAAGCAACAATCGCGAGCCAACTTTCATCGGAAAATATACGAAGCAGGAAGGAAGCGCGACGTCGATTGTACGGACACATGCATAATAATCTTTGGTGCATGGTTCGAATACTATTCACTCTTAGCTTCGGAATGTTCGCTTCGGTTAAATCACTGTTGTCAGAAGCATTTACCTGTATCAACTGACCGTAAACCGTCCCCCTGCCCGTACTAATATTAACTCGTGTACACGCACGGGCACACGAAATCATGACTCGACTTCGGAGCAAACACACAAAGACAGACTGGCGGGTACACGCATATCCGAAGATCAATTGAAATTTCATACCCGGTATAAACCTGTGAGCGAATGCATACTAATTGTTAACTGTACCGCCAGGAACATGAAAATATTTCACATTACAGTCGCATCCAATATACGATAAATAACTTACCATGATTTTTACCGAAAAATTTGAGAATATTAAAATAAAATGAAAATATCGTGAGCGTCTCTCGATTTTCATCTAATGGTTGTGGCTCAAGAATTAACATATATCTTAATGATACAGTGCAAGATATATTAAAAAAGAAAAATAATAATATAAGAAAACATTTATTTTCCATAACTAGACTTATATTTCTCCGTCTCGCTGTTGGCGGGTCGCCGTGTAATTGAGTTGGCCGTGTCAAAGTGTCGAGTAATTATAAACGATGCGATTTCCGGGCGAGTCGGTAGGGGTCGCGCGAGAGACGGGATTGCCCGACGGAGCGGTTGTCGGAGGAGGAGGAGAGGCGAGGGGGGGGAGAGAAAAGGTACGACTGCTGGGGGTTGCTTCGCGGTTTAATTAGATGTAACGTCGAAACGAGCGCGCTCCCTCCGTCCGGGTGCGTTTATTCGTGTTTGTACACACACGTATGCAAATTTATGCGTGTATATTGGTCGGTTTAGGGGGTATAAATCCCCGAGTTTCGGGCCGTGTAAGGGAGTCGGCGAGGGTGGCTTTCGTCCTCGGGATTTATAACGACGCCCTGCAGCCTCTGCCCTCCGGAATTGAGGAGAGATCCCGCTGAAATTTTCCTCGAGCGAGATAAAAAAAAATACACATTATATTTCTCGCCCATTATATATTGTGTTTCGAGAAATAATTACTCTACAATAATATGTCTTGGATGAATAAATAATTCTTGGAGCAAATCATTATTTTTCCGAACGAGCGACATTCTAATTATAGTATTCTTGAAAATTCACGGGCTGCTTATCGTCGACAGACAAGTTATTTGGAACGACGAGTAAAGAAAGATATTTGAGAAAACAGGGATGCGAGTGGAGGAAAAAGTGGCCATTCCGCTCCAAGTTAACTCTCCCCATTCACGCCTGCGTGTCTCGACAATTGCTCGAGTGACTTTTACAATGATAATAATTATCGTGAAATTCTTAAAATATACAGACGCAGAAATAAAATAAAAAAAAAATCACCCCTGCGAAACACGGTACAGAACTCGTATAATTATTCCTACGACTGCATTTGTTATAATTATTATTCGTTGTACTGTATAATTGAAAGAAAGAGAGGGAGATTCGGAATTTATAATCGTGTCAGAACAATTTACTGTAACACGATTTTCGCGGACACTCTCGACTTTGCGTTCGACTCGACGTTCGCCAAAGTGTGTGTTCGACTGAGCCCGTTTACATATATGTTTCAAACACACGCGAGTGCTTTTACACGAAAAGGATTACATTGATCATGCTCGATTTAATAAAGGAGATAAATTCTCCCAGTTATGATTTACGATGAATTTGTACACTTTGTTCGTCAATACTTAAGCCGTTTCATTTTTTATTTTACGATTTATACCTTCACTGCTTTTATTATCTATTTTCTCCATCATTATTACTACTTTATATATACACAAGAATATACATAAAGTACATAAAATATTTTTATGGGAATGTTACAGACGATATTTATATCGAGTGTATAAAATAAACAAAAAATTATAATCTTTTATTTAGCCGCGCGTTTTAATTAATGTATTCTTCTTACTTTGATTATAGAAATTGCAAACGATAGCGGAGGACTTCTGTGGCCTCGATGTAAACACGCCGCTTGGTGGACAGGAGCCGATGCAGGCGGCGCCGGTCATAACGTTCGACACGCTCTCGACGGCGGTCGCGGCGACGTCCACCGGCGACTACACCGTCGTCTTCATCGGCACTTTCGAAGGACATCTTAAAAAAGTAAGTTCCATTTTCCTTTTTTTTCATGGGAGATCATTTTAAGCGAAATATTTCTATTTTCTTGTACATTTATTTACGATATTTACATATTATTGATTTATTTTTTATTAGGATAATTGATAAACACGTACATACTATGAATTTTATGCAAAATCGTGCAAGTGCATAAATTTATAAAATACATCCGGCGCTGGTGTTTTCCTATCACGTTTTGTATTCGTTGATCGATAATTTCTCGGGATTTTTGGCTAATTACTCGTGGATTATTAATTCACATACACGGGAATCGATGCTCGGTGTAAAAAGCGAACAGCCATTTATTTAACGATCATAACCCGAGGCAATTTGCCGGCCGATCCAAATTTACTCTCGCAGATTCGTATCTCGTCGTCTAAAATCACTGAAATACGAGCTTTCACGAGTTTCCGCGCGCGAGTGTATAAAATTTATATAAGCTTCGTATGTATTCGTATGAAAATCGTATCTGAAATCTCGTTGTCTCATCTTCCCAAAGTAACGCGCCGTGACAGCCATGAAATATGTGACTTCATTCGACTAAGTCATTCGTTATCGTCTCGTCTCCTTTTTCTCTTATCCTCGTCCCTCTTCTTCTTCCTGCTCTTATCTGGAATGAAACTCGCATGACTGTCCTCTCATGAGAAATATCACACAATTCCTTCGAATCATTCCCGCGCCCGATACTCCGAATGAGACTGTTGCCATGAAAAATCTTGACTGACATCTTTTTCTTCTGCAAAAGACAACCGTATACTTTTTTCAATTAACTGCTCGAACAAAACCATTAAAATATTCTCGTCGTTTTTTTTTGTAACGCGATATTTTTGTAGTACTAATAAAATTTTAAAGAAGAAAAAAGTAGATTATTCTATAGCTCTTCTGATTTTTAAACCAGCACAGCGAGGATTATTTCTGTATCATTTTTTTTTTCGTTCCTCTTATTTTTTTCGCAGCGACTGGCAGTCGACGAGTATTAGCGAGAGAAAGAAAAGAAAAATATGTGTGCGTGCAGGTATTAAAAAAAAGAACGCGAGAGGAGAAAAAATACCACAGCGTAACGAGAATTCGATCATCCGGATCAAACTCTCGACGCTCGAGAGTAATTCTTTCTTTTCTATATATATGTATACTTGTTTTTTCTCCTCTTCTCTCAATCACGCGAATTTCTCGTTATCTCTTTCCTGCTATTTTTTCTGCTCCTCGTCACTCCTTCGTCCGCGCAGCTTCGCATTTTTTTCTTTAATTTTTTTTTATTAATTTTTTTTTTCATTATTGCCAGAGTTTTTCACCTTTTATTCTTTTTTTCTCTGTTGTAACGAATGCTCGAAACAGAGGCAACCGGGGCTCGAGGATGACGATCCGTCGTGTGTATATACGATATCTCGAAAAATAACCCTTCTCGATTCTCGATGTCTATACCGAGGCGAGCACTCGAGCCGCGACTTTTGAGTCCCCTAATGATACGTTTATTTTCTCGTGCGCTCTTAAGCTCTCGCGCATATCCATTCATTATTTTTCTCTTCCCCCTCATTATATATATTTCTTGAAAACACTAAAGCACATACGTGTTTGCATCGCACCTGGAAAATTCAGTAATTTCGATAAATAACTCGCGAACAAAATCAACAATTCAACAAATCCAGATTGTATATTTAATTTGTCCCTTTTAATAGGCATATCATTCACGTTGTTCAGCACAATCACCAATTTGCAACGACGTTAATTTTTTCGTATATTTAGTAGTCTGGCCGGAGTTTGAGATTAATATATCCGTCGATCTCCGGCGATCTCGGCGAAGGGAGAAAAAAGAGGAAGAAAGGTAGAGAAGTATAAGAAAAAAGGGAAGGAGAGAAGTGGTCTTTACATAATTAATGATCGTTCGCCTCGTCAGAACGCCGACTCACTTAGGCCCGCGAGGTATGAGCACATAAAACGCGGTGGACTTGCGCGCACCGTCTTTGCAAAAGAGAAAGAGATTATGGAATAAGAGAGAGAGAGTGTGTAGGGGGGAAGGAGTACGATGCCCATAAATAAAGTAGGTGTACATAAATAATGGACACGGTGTGCGGTATAAAGAGAGAGAGAGAGAAAGGGAAAGTGGGGGGAGAAAAGCTCGAAAGGGAGAAAGATGCGCGAATGAATGAGGAAAATGGAGAGAGAGAGAGAGAGAAGCCAATCGGCAAAGTTCTATCGTAAATTTACAATCCGCTTTCGCACTCGAGCAATAATAGATAAAGCGAAAGAGAGAGACGAGATTTAGATCGGGGATCTACCTAGGAAAGCGGCGAGAGTCAGGTAAATTGAGTTCGTAAATCTTCTCTCTGAAAATCGGCCGTGTAACAACAGCAACGTTAATTAATTATAAACTCGCGAGTCAAATACAAAATATCGAAGACAGGAGAGAGTGAAATTCGCATCGGAACATATATTATAACCATTTTTTTCATTCTATACACACATATAGGGGTATTCATTTTTATTTCATTAATCTTTCAAATTTATTTTATTACTATCGTTATTATGCAGAGTACGCGCTGTTAATAGGGGAAGAATTTTACGTGGAATTTGGATATCCCACTATTGAACAGCCAAAAAATTGATTTTTGTATGAGTTTTTTGAATTATTGTTCAATATCGATATCGCAATTTCCAATCGGTCCTATTGAGAGCGTACACTGTATTGAATCAATATTCGCTTTTTTAATTTTAGCAGGATATTCATTCAAACTAAGAATCGATTCAAATTCAAAGACGAAGAAAGTAATATCAATTTCTTCAAAAAGCTCGATGGCTTTGTTATCAGCTTCTAATGAAATTCATACCCATCGAATCAATTTATTTTCTCTCTCTCTCAGGCAAGCTGCTCCTTCGCAGGAAACCGGAAACTTTCACAATGCGATTCAATAAATGATTCGAATTGTTCGATTTAAAAGGAAATAGTGGAAAAATGTATAGCTTCGAAAAAAGGGGGCTCTGGAAAATGAATTCTTTTTCCTGATTCTTCCACTAATGGCAAAAGTTTTTCGCATTTTCACTTTTATCTCGGTGTTAAGTAGCGCCACGTTCGATATCCAAGTGCGATTGAGTTCTCTCCGTTGCACGCTCCAAAAAACTTTTAAGGAGGTTTTCAACGTGAAAAAAAATACACACGTCATAAATAGAGGAGTGGAAAATTGTTTTTCTGAAGACAATTTTATTTTCTGCATATATAGCACTCAAACGACGTCACGAATCACAGATGAATTTTGCCCTTCTCGCTCTCTATATCCTGTGCTCTCTTTTTCCAGGATTTTTCGATGAATCGATTGGACAAAGTCAATTAGTCGTATCTCTCCGTTTTCCTTTTTCCACTCCCTTCGGCTCTCTATACCGTCTGTGCCAATAGAAAATCGTTTTGGATACAGATGGAAATCGAGTGCAGCGTGATTTAACAGTCCCCAAAGCTGAGCTCTCCATGCACGATCTCGTCCCTCTTTTTCAGCCGGTAAATCCTCAAATGGCAAAAAACGAAGCACAATAGAAAGATTTTATCGATCCTCCGATCAATTTTTTCCTGAAAAAAAACGGGCGGATAATAAATTTGTAAAATAGAGATGGAAACAAAAGTGAAGCAGAAAAAACGAAAATGGAGGTGAACTCGATATTTGTTTTAAAAACAAAAGCTCAGGTTCTTTTTTTTTGTTTTTTTTTCTTTCATATGTATATCTTTTGTTCAAAAAATCATTTTCATTCGAGAACGAAGGTAAATTCAATTATTTCATTTTTGTGAGGTATATATGGAAAGATTGGCAGTGTGTGCACTCTTCACAAAACGCCGTCTCTTCATTATATTTCCCTTCTTGGTCTATCTCGTTCCCTGCTTGCACACATATAGAAGCGCAGTTACGGCTTGTTTCGCTCGATCGATTTCGCAATCGATTACTGTTTGCCCTCTCCTTCGATTTCTCGCCAGACAATCTCGTCTGGTGATCCAGAACAGATAAATAGCGAGTGTGGCTCCCGGCTGTATCGAAGGAAATAAATAAGAGAGGAGAAAAGTCTCAATTTGAAGACTCGAGATCGCCACAGTTAGAAAAAAGAATTCACTCACTTGTCAATCTTTCTTTTTTTTTTAATTGATCACAATATTTTTATTATTATACCCTTAGTATATTAAAAGACTGGATAAATATTTGGTGGGAAAGCGGTGATTTGGCTGAGACCTACTTGCTCGATGTAAGGGCCCTGTAAAAATTCGGTAAACGAAAAGGGGGTCGAAAGGCGGGTGGAATAATTTGAACTGTTGCAGCTCCCTGCTCTTGGTCTCTCTTTCTCGTTTTTCGAGTTCGAGCAAGGCGCAGAGAGCGAACTATATGCTTTTTATAATGTTTTCCATGTCGGAAGCGCTTTAAACTCGGCATTTAAAAGCCCGGGTGTATACCTCTCATATTCTTCGTCACAGCATCGTATAAAAAGAGCAGAGAGAGAGTGAACGGGAGAACGAAAAAACGATAAAGTACTCGTAAACGTAATAAGAAAGGAGTAGGCTCGCTCGTATGCAAGTTTTGCGAGCCTTTCTCTTTTTTTTTCTCTTGTCAAGCGCCACGTCCAAACGCCTGCAATTTCGCTCACGCGGTTCACCCTCATCCCTTTTATCTCGTTTTCTTCCTTGTGCCTCTCTCCCGCTCTCAAACTGCACCGCGCGCGGGCATCAATTTTTCTTTTTTCATTCTTCTTTCCATTTTGTGCATCGACACACGTGCGCCTGAATCTGTATAAAAGCTCAATTGGTGGTAGAAGCTTCCGCGAACATAAACTTTAAAGACGTGGTCATTTTCCTCCCGTCTCACCCCCCTGCTTTCTCTTTCTCTCTCTCTCTCTGCCTGTTCGTGCGCTTTCGTTCATATAAGCCATAAAATTTTCCATGTTGATGGATATTTCCTCGCCCGCTTTCCTATACTTTTTTTTATTTTATTTTTTACTTTTTTTCTATTTAACGCGCTTCAACCCCCTTTTTAGCGATTCGACCGATAACGTCCTCAATCGCTCGCCCCTTTCTCTTTTTTTCCATTAAGAATGCCATTAAGCGACGCCCTAATTTATCAGATATACGAGAGTAAATTGTTGAAGACAGATTTTTATGGTTTCGTCAATTTTTATTTCTTTGAAAACTGGTTTAACGATACTGGGTTAACGATTTCGTATTAAATTTTTAATTGCCGGAAATCACATTTTGAGAGCTGCTTTCGTTTGACGAAAATTGTTTTTTTTTTTAAAGCGTTATATCCAAAGTGATGAAAAAATGGAGATAAGAGAGCGAATGGTCTTGACAGATTCAAGATGAGAGGATGACGCGCCGTTATCGAGAGCCTGCTTCGCCGAGATCGACTCCTGGGAAGCTTTCGATTCTCGTCTGGTATTTCCAAACGTGTATTCCCGATTGGAGTGATCTCCGTGATAGGAGGCTAATCGATTAACCACGGCCGCGTATATATACGTACATTGCTCAGAGCCGGATCGAATCTGTCGTCTTGGTGAGCGTTTGCCATCCTCGCTGACCCCGTGTATACCGGATTCCGGGGTACACACATATACGACGTTCTGCGCGCGGTTAAACGAGATGGCTCTCGCATTAAAATTTTCTTCGCCAGAGAGAGAGAGCGAGAACTTCCGCAATAATTTTATCACTCATCCCCGTCTGCTCTCGCTGTCTTTCTCTCGCTTGTCATCTGCCATCTCTCACGATTATTTCTCAAAGAGATAAAACGTTGAAAAATCGAAAATTTCCTTGATACAAAAGAAGCGGGAGCTTTTTTTTCGCGTGAAAGGAAAAAATAACGGGAAAAAGCGTCAGGGGGAGAAAGCAGGATCCGAGAGGAGAGTGATAAACGGGCGCTCGTTAGAGCTGCGAGAATAATCTTTCTCGCGCATGGCTACTCGACTACCGGCGAGAATACCCACGTGCCGCGATCTTCACTCATCATCGAAAATGCCGGGGCGAGAGAAAAAGAGGCCGGGGAAAGAGAAGGTGGATGCGAGATGAGAAAAAAGGGAAAAAATATATGAGAGGGGAGCGCGAGCGAATCCTGCTTCTCCCTCTCCCCCTCCCACCCTGCTTCCTATACACCACGCTGTCTTTTTCTTTCTCGCGCGAGAGATATGATGCTTCTCACCTTGGTACACCTCGGCACGCAGCAGAGGCCGGATGCAACGATTAGTCAAACAGTGAGAGCTCGTTCCAAGGAGCCCCCGACTTGTCCGGGATGTAAAGCGACCCGCGAGAAACGAGGAGCGACGAGAAAGGAGCAGAAAATGGAGAGGAGCGCCAGGAACAAAATGAGGGAGAGAGAAAATGGCGAATTTATAGTCCGAACAGGGTTACAGGTTGGAAGGATCGTATAACACGCAGAAAATCGATGGCGTTGAAATTCGCTACGTTCAAAAAACGAGAAACAATTTCATTTTTTTATTTCCAACAGTAAATAATGTTTCTAAATTATTATTTAAAATATACATGTCGAGATTTTACATGCAGTGACTTCATTTCAACATTTTTTTGTTTTTTAACAATGTTAAAAAATAAAACTCCGATAAAATACGTCTTGTCGAATCATAAATAAAATTTGATGATTAATATATAATGTGAATTAATTATTCACTTTATTTAGTTGACATTAATTAATTCAAGGATATTTCTGGCGGATGAAACATTATTTTTCGAATCTCGTGAATAAGTTATCAATTGAACAACACTGTTTATAACGAGAGAAAAGCTGGTCGACGAATGTGTTGAACAACAATGTTGCACGACATATTAATTCTTAAATAATTGCACGGGGATGGATGCAATATGTGGTATACGCGAGGTTGGAATAATTTATGTAATGAGCAGGTAATTACGTGCACGAATATAGTGTCGTACACGCGTATTAATCGACACGAAAATTGCAGAGCCGATATATGTTTTGGATGAGCAAACGCGCTGAATAGCGAAAGAATCCCCAACAAATTTTTATCGGAAAAAAATAAGGGTTGCATTTTCGCAATTTTTTCATTTTTTTTTCATTCGGGAATTCCGGCTACGAGTTTCGTATGTACTCGATTAGGTGGGTGGTTTACCGAGGAGAGGAACGAAAAATAACAAAATAAGGAATATACGCTGGCGTACTGAAAAGAGGGAAAGAGAGAGAGAGCATCAGCAGAAAAACAGGGAGAAGGAACAAGAGGAGAAAAATTGACGGAAAAGAGAAGAGTCGAGGGAGAGAAAAAAAAGGACGAGAGATAGGAAAATGTTGTTCATCCCTTGGGATTCCCCGTGGTTCGTAAACCAGCATGAATACAACATTAGAGCCGTCCAATTTGCGAGCTGCGCCTGCGCCCCCTCTCTCTTTCTCTCTTCTCGCGGGTAATGGACTCGAGAACGTTATTCCAACGAAAATAACCAACAATATAGCTCCATCTGTATTTATATACTGGTACGCATATATTTTTACGAGAACTGGAGAAAACCTCGATGATAAATCTACAAATGAATTCGCTCGAACACTTTTCGAAATCGTTCGATATAAAAAGAGGGGAAAAGAGTCAACGGACGCGAATCGAATTTTCGATCTTGTCGATAATAATCTTCTCTTAATGATGTACGATCCGCGGAACGTCATGTACCACGAAAATGAGATGAAAATCTCTGGCAGGATATGCTCGATAAGAAAGAGTAAAAAATGTACGAGAACGTCGAGGAACGTCTTGAGATTTTTCTTCATTTTTCTCTCTTGCCGTCGGATATCTGAAAATGTAATTCTGTGCTCGCAGAAAATCAGAGAAGAGAGAAGCATTTTCGTTATAATAATATTTCCACAGTGATAAGGAAAAAGAATTAATATTTTATCGTCGAGCAACAAAAATCGATTTGAAGGATGTAACTAAATTGCAAAAATTGCTCAGGGAATTGAATTGTATTTTGAAAAATATTGTCCGCGTCGGAAGTTCATAAAAATCCCCATCTCGTTCTTTCTCTCGATGTTTTTCTCTCGACGGTCAAGCGGAATGCTAGCTCGTCAGCGAATTTCGCGGCTCTTCGCGCAGAACCCGAGGAAAATATGTAGGGACCCGCGGAATGGGCGCGGAGGAAAAAAAATAGGAGAGGGAGGAAAGAGAGAGCGAAGAAATAAGAGAAAAACGGAAAGAGTGAGAAGAGAATAGAAGAGGGGGAAAAAAAATGAAGAACGAAGTAAAAATGCCACCGAGGGACTAAAATATATTACACGAGACGTGGAAAAAGTGTGTGCGCGTGCGGATCCGTGACCGTTGGAGCGCGCGCACGCCGGAAATGCTCTTGCAACCGACTCGAGCGCCCTCGCACATGCTCGCATTTTTTCCTGCTCGTCCCCTCTCATCGTGTTCCTCGGCGAAGGTTTCCGCTCCCGTCCATTCGTTCCGGACTAAATCTTTCTCGTAACACAGATATAACGCTCGAAATAATTTTTCATACGTTTTTTTTTCTTCTTTTTCGCCTTTTCTCCCTTCTCTCAATTTTTTTAGCGCTTTTCCAGGCCTGAACCGACTTTTCGTTCCCTCTGCACTTTCTTCCTTTTTTCGTCTTTCGCCTCTCTCTCTCTCTCTCTCCTTCTCTTCACAAATTTGCATCATAACCCGGCTCCAGGTAATTCCCGGATTCCTCGCACCGATTCCTCTCCCCGCGTGCCGCGCATATTTTCTCTCTCCGTTTTATCCCGCCCGTTTCCGGACAGCGACATACTATATATATGTGTGCGCAAAATCCGTTATTAAGTTTTGGGATAATGGGAAGTGGAGGAACGGAAGTGGAATTATAAAAAGATCGATAGAAAATGAAGAGAGATTTCAGGAAAGGCCTACACATTTATTGCCGTGAGTGCGTTCCCGTCGACAAAAAGACGATGAGATGCATCCAGGAACTTTGAAAAAACGAAATTTCTGTGAATCAATAACTCGATCAAATTAAAAAAATATTTTGAAAAGATATTTTACACATGCATATATTTTACATTGTTTAATACCTCGACGACGCCGGTTTCGCGACGTTTTTTTCACCACCCGCGATGAAGTATACGTAACGGATCGTCTTTTTTTCCTCCTCTTTTTATTCCGAGACACGTTGGCTGCTTCATGGACATATAAGTACTCGTAGCGCAGTGTTTTACAAAAGGGAGAGGAGAAGGAGAGACGGATTGTGTTCACCGACGGCGAGATTCGCACCAAAAAAAGTCGAGAACGAGCGAGAGGGAGGAAGGGAGCGAGTAGAGAAAGAAAGAGAGAGAAATAAAGAGAAATTGTGTTTGGATCGTCACGAGAGTTGTACACGTCCGAGTCCGCGTTTTAAAGCCAAACTTGGCGCAGCGGGTTTTAACTTTCACGCGAGGGTGTGTTACAAGCGCCGTGGAGAAACCTCGGTTTGCTCATTCTCGATAAATCGATTAATAAAAGGTTAGATTGTACATTTATGTACAAAAATTACTATTTTTTTTTCAAAAAATATTCAAACACGTCTTATTTTTACTTTGTATAAATAGGCTCATGAATATTCTAGATAAATTTATTAAATACGAAATTATATACGCGCATCAGAGAGTATAATAAAATAATGGAACGATGAATAATAATAAAAAAATGAAAAAAATATATATACAAGCTTCGCGTTTGAGCAAATAGAACGTTTAGAATCGTTTAAAAAGCCGTGTGGATTATAAGGGAGATTTGTATACATTTATTTATGAGTGACTGCGAAAAATAGTGGACGAAATAAAAGAAGGAGGAGAGGATGAAAAGAGGAATAAATGGAGAAGGAGCGGTTTACAAAGCGCCCCGTAGAGTTACGTATTGCCAGGATCGTCTCGCGTAAGGACGAGAGTCCTGGAACAGATTGCTCATATACTTCACGTAGACTTTGCATGCATCCTTGACGCACACGCTGGTGAAAAGTGTCTGGGTTCGATAAGGGCGTAAGCGCGTCTCGAATCGACGCTGCTCCGGCTCGAGTCTGCGCGACGATGCATATTCGCGCTCGAAGAGGACTTTCCGAACGCTAACGAATGTTCAAACGTGTGCGGATTCACGACGCTCTTTCTCGCTGGGACGCGCTCAAATGTACACGATTGAGGGACACGCGAGCTTCGATGCATTTGCCTGCGAATGCCTGCACGCACTCTCTGTCGTAACGTTGCACAATGCGAGAGGCGGAAAAGTTAAGAGAATGGGGACTAGCGAAAAAAAATACAATGTTTTCTGCACTGACCTGAAATAGAAATTATATTCGTTTTATCGAGGCTACAAAATTGTGTAACTCGTATTCTTTTTATTTTTTTTTCTCTTTCATATTAAAAATATACTTGTATATATATTTATTCACTCTCTTGTTTTATAAATATAGATTGCTCTCTCTCTCTCTTGTCTTGATTGTTCGACGTCTTCCACTTCTCAACTTTCAAAAATAAATTCTCTAGTGTGTGATAAACGTCCTGAATCGCTCTTCCTTCGAGTTTTCGCGAGAGCAAGAGAGACGTCGGGATGTCAATTTTTTTCACGGTCTTATTGTTTCTCGTGTTCCTTCTCGTCTCTTCTTTGGCCCCCGTTTTTCACGTAACTTCCTACTCCTATTTCATTTCTCTCGACCAACTCCTCCGTGTCTTATTGCGCTTATATTGCACATACAGACAAAGTATTGTCTGCGTTTATATACACCGATGGAATTCACTTTTGAACGAAAGCATGAAATTCCTCGTGAAATCGTTTACCGAAGAACCGGTTTTCGCCCCGATCCTTCTTCTTCTTCTTTCTCCTCCTCTTCTCCTTCCTCTCGCTTCTTCGGTGTCGCTTTATTTTCCTACTCCGATCTCAGTACCAGCTACAGGAATCTCTCTCTCCTCCTCCTTTTCCTCTCAATAAAAAGCTTCGGATACCGTCTGATAAGATTTTCATATCGCAGGACCTTTTTTTCAAGACAACAAGGACACGCTGCAGTTTTTTGCTTTTATTATTATTTTTCTCTCGTGAAAGAAAACGACGAAATTAAGTTCTCTATACTCGACATTTATACTGGAGATTATTTGCAGAAAAATTTCAATGAAGAATTATTTCGAAAGTATATGTTAAAATTCATTAAGAGACTGTAGTTGAAAAAAAATGAAAAGATTCAGAATTATTATTTATCTTGCGTTATGTTTAATAATGTTTAAATATGAAAAGATTAAAAATAGAGCCTTATTGCTAGTTTTTTTTCATATTGATATACTTTTTATTGACTTTTATTACTCAACACCTGGAGTACTTTTAATATACGCGGGAGCAAGAAAAAAGAATAACTTGGCAGAAAGAGAACTTTTTTTCTCGTTTCTGTATCTCACTCGCGGAGTCGCTATATATTTTTTTATTCCTTTTCATTTTATTTCATCAGCAGTTCGCTCCCGTTGCAGCGAGTTTTTTAATTAGAAGCCATGCATTCGTATCAGAGCCAAGAGTCTCATTCGACTGGCTATATTTTTCGAAATTTCGTGCGCGCAATATTTTTCACGATTCTATCCTCCTTTTTTTCTTTTTTTTTCAATCAAACTCCTCGCTCGATTTTTCTGTTTCTTCGCTGTGCATTATACTATTGTATACATTTTTTCTTTACACAGAGCTTGCAGACGAATACGCGAAGAGAATCGTACGCTTTGCTCAAAAGATCGAGATGACGAAGGAAACAGAGAGAGAGAGAGAGAGAGAGGGCGGCGAATCCCTGCCTCGAGCTCGCGCCATCATTTATTTCTTCTTTCTCTCTTTTTCAATTTTTCCTTTAGTCGCAAATATGAAAATTCTAATACTCCGCTATATTGAACCTCTTTTGTGCATAAATTTCTCTTTCCTCTTGTCCCCTTGCCAGCGCACGCTTATTATTCCGCGTTCGTTCTCTTTCTTCCTCCATTATCTCGCTCTCTGCGTTTTCATTACATAGCGAAGACAAGATGAGAGCCAGCTTATTAGCTCGCCCGTGAAACGTTTGAGAAAATATTATAATAAATATGGTAAAGTATGCTTAATTATAAATCTCGCAGACACCGCGCCGTTTAATATCTCACTTCACTCTCGCTCTCTTTCCCTCTCGCGCTCTCGTTGCTTTTCTTTTTTTCGGGACGGGAGTAAGAACTCACTCGAAAATCCCTCTCGAGTTTCATCCCCTCTCGGGTTAATTCCCTTCGTTCCGTCGCGACGCCCGGGCAATCGCAACAAAATTTGGAGAAGAGATTTCGAGAAGGAACTCCTCGACGATGGTGTAAGAGAGAAAAATTACCCTCTGCTGCTCGGAAGCTTTGTAGGCTGCTTATTAAAAAGAACGAGAGCTGAAAATACGACCAGATGAGTATAAAGCGAACTAAAGAGTCTCGCTTTTCCCGGAATTTTTACATCCTCGCTTTTTTTTACATTCTGAAAAAATTCAGAATTTTTCCAACGGATCTTGTATACAGATATTTTTCGATCGAATTTCCCATTTTTTATCTCGTACGTTTTTTATTTCGCATCCTCTCCGACGGGTCGGAATTTGAAATTCTATGAAAATATCTTGCGATATTTTCTATGCACGGCGAGGAGAAAAGAATAAGGGAGTAAAAGAATCGACGCTCGCGAGGGAAAAATTCGTTTCTCGAAAAAACGCGGATGAATCTCTTCCGATAAGAGTTCACACGTGCAGAATCGGGAAATGCGTGTTGGGTGGAGCGCTGTAAATGTTGAGAAACGTCAAATGGGAAGTATCGTGCGCCAGGCTGTGTTTTACGAGCGAACGAAGCGAGACAAGAGTTGGCACACGCGAGCGAAGTCACATAAAAGTAATCGTCAATTTCGTTGTCGAACAACGAGGATGTCGTTGACGACATGGACAAGGATACAGACAAAGGGTTCGTCTCGTTCACTCGTGACGAGAGAGAGAGAGAAAGAGAGCAGAGAATTCCGCGTGAACGAGAAAAAGAAATTGACGGAAAAAATGGCGCTCGCGAGCTTCGGACTGCCTCCAATTTGACATATCCTGTGCATTTCCCGACTCGACCGACGAAAAGTCGTAAACAAACGTACGATTAAAAGCAACGTGAGCGACGGAACGTCCGAATCGAGATATTTCTCCGATATTTTTTGAATTCCGTTCCGAATCTTGTCAATCTCTCTTTCCTAAAACCGCGACTTTTTTTCGACCACTTCAAAAACATTTCAGAATTTTTCACGTCATATTTCGAGTAATAATTTTCGCTTTTTTTATTTTTGAGATTTTCTATCCTCGAGGGCATACCTGGTTTTGTGACAGAAATAGCAAAGACAAAAGATTCGTCTGACAAGGGCGATCGAGCTTCGATTTTAATCGAAAACGATCCAAGCGAATTATTTTTACAATTCAGAGAATTTTCTCTCTCTCTGCGTATGTCGATTCGTCTGTTATTTTCTCTCGTACTTCTCTTTTTCCGCCAGGTGACACGGAGTGCTCATCGCTTTGTCTGAGAGCTCTCTATGCTCTTTAGCTTCATTTTCTATCGTCACATGCCCGCGTCTCTGTTTATCTTCGCGAGCTTTGACTCTGTCATCGGAATAGCAGTTGACCCGAGAACGATTCTTTTGTATCTCCATCGCCCTATAAACTGAAGCGTGTTATCAGACACTCCTTTCCCTCTCTGCCTTTTCTATTTCACAAATTTGTATCACAATCGCCATAGGTTTTGCATCGACAATGGAAAAACAGTGAAACAAATGAAAATATCTCTAAATTTTCTGTAAAAAATGTATATTTTACTTTTTTTCTGTATTTATTATTAATTTATTATAAAACACATGACAGACTTGTCAGATTTCGTATCGAGAAGAAAAAAAAAGTAAAGCGGATGAGAATTTCTCGAAATGTATAAAAATATTTAGTGTTTACCATTTAAATAAAATTTTCCCTAATTTATTATGCTAATTATCGACGTTGAGGAAACTTGTGAAACGTCTTACAAAGTCGAGTTGATGAAATTGAACGAACCGCTTCAGTAATATGCTAATGGCTTCTGGGCTCGTCCCCGAGCGAGCACATATTGACGTTCTTCCCAATGCAAACCAGATAGAGGCAAAACTAAACGATATTGAGAATAAAAATGAACCAGAGGAACTTTAAAGATGGAATATTTCGAGGAGTTTCAAAGTGCGGTCGGGAGAGAAAAAAAAATTTGGTGAATCAATACCACATGCTTACCACTCAAATTTGGCTAATCCACGTCTCTAATGTACCTTTTCTCATCTCGAATGGAAAATTTTAACTCTGCGTATGTTTTGCTCTCTCGTTAACACAATTTTCCATGCTTCTCCCTTTCTTCTTTGTTTTTTCTATTTTTCTTTTCCTCCCTGTGACTTCGGCGTACAACATTTTCGCACTGCCGTTCGCGAGTTAGCGGCTGTATTTTTTTACCTCGGCTGTCTCTCTTTTACTCCCCGACCCGCTCTGTTCCGCCGGATCTCACCGAACCCAAGGGTACGTTAGACCCGCGCTAACGAGCCTGGTAATTCGTTGGCTCTGTTTTAAGAGCGCCTTTGTACGAATCGAGACTGTGCGGAGTTGAATTTTGAAATTTGGTTGGACTGCAGAGTCGAGCAAAAGATGCTCCGTGTACTTCTATATAATCTTTCCTCTCTTTCTGCATACTCTCGTCTACACGCTCGGACCGTGAAAAATGCATAAATTTTGCCTTCCGCCGCAGCGACCGTTTGTTAAATAAAAACTCTCACCTGGGAATAAATCCGCGAGTCTCCCTCTCTCTCTTTTTGTCCGCCCTTTTTCCCTTCCTTTTCTCTCTTTTTCCTCGTTAGAAATACACAATATACAGTTATTTTCTTTTTACACTGAAAGAAAAATCGCCCGGAGATAAACAACTGAACTTCGGGAGTTTCGAGCTCGCAAACTCGGTTTGCCTAAATAAACAAAAAGAACTCGAAGAACTTTTTAATTTACTTTGATTGAAACATTCAATGGCTCCGAGACTGAAGGGTTTTTTATCATTTTTTTTTAAATAAAATATTGAAAGCTTGTGTCGCTAATCCAAGAGGGAGTGTCAAATCAACTCTCTTCTCATCTCATAAATCTCGTATATAGTTGAGAAGAAAGTTAGTCGATTCTTGGCAAAATCCCACATCGTTTTTGACGTTCATCCCCGTTGGTAAAGGGACGTAAGTAAGAAAATAAATCAATTCGTCCAAGTTGCAGAGGGAGACTCGAGTGAATCTCGTTAAAATCAAGAAAGCTCGAGAGAGAGAGAGGGATTAGTTTTATCAAATTTCGACATACAAGGGAATGATCGTAGAAAAATAATTAAGAGAATTATTCGAAAGATGAGGAATAATCCGCGAGAACTTGCAAATAAGGATTTTTTTTATTTAAGAAAAAAAGATTGACTTTTTTTTAAACAGCATCGTCCCTTATCCGAGTTGTAGACAAACTTCTTCCCTCTTCGGGCTTGGATCTTCGATGTATTCTAACGAATTCACGACGAGAGAGGCTCGAGGAAACCCTCGACGCGGAGAAAACTTTTCACGGATACGTAACAGCTTCTCGGGATGATCGAATAGGAGACTACGGAAATGGTGTATCGATTTGAGGGAGTAGAGGACAGAACCGAGAAGCAAAACCACGGAATTTCAAACGCGAATGCAAATTGGGATATATATAGAATTTCATCGAATATTCGCAATCGGTGTAACAGCTAAATTTCACTTTCTCGTAAAGAATCGTTACAAAACTGTGCTTTCTCTCTCGAGAGAGAGCTACTCTCCAGCATCGTTGACAATCTAAATTTTCAATTTTTACTCATGCTATGTATATAATTATCACAAAATTTCATTTGTTATTTGAAAGTAATTTAATTACGCATATAATATATGCGTTAGTCGTAATCGGACCACCTTGAGGATAAAAATAAATAACGATAAGAGTGTTTTCGCGCTTTTTGGTGCGAGAACGTCGAGGAGAACAGCGACCGTTGTCCGATGCGAGAAATCGCTCGGATTTGTCGAAGAAAGGGGGGAAAAAAGAAGAGAGTTGGAGAGAGGGAAAAAGTGCATACACGGAGAGCGTGTAGACGAGACGTTCCAACGAGAGAGGGAACATCTCTTTGTTCGAGATCTTGACCTTTCGCACGAACAGATCGCGAGAACTCGAGATATCGGTTTCACCCTGGCATCCCCCCGCTATCTCTGCTTCTCCGCCGTTCTCGACAATGAGAAGATGGAGCAACCGAGAGCACGAGAGCGATTCGACAACTCCAAAAAAAAAAACAACAATCCTTCAAAAATAAAGAAAAGAAAATTCTATAAAAATTCTGAAAAATTGTTTGCATTTAAAAAAAAGGTATAATTGCTAATTAGCGAGAAAAAAAATTATTTTAATTGCGCACACAGAGTATAAAAATATAAATGAAAGTCAAGACGAAAAAATTAAATATATATACCTATCGCGGACCGGAAAGAGAAGGGATTAAAAATTGGAAAATAAACTCTGAAATATAAAAAAAAATGGGAATAAAAATAACGGGAGAGAGTACGAAGTGTTCTCATCCGCTGTGGCATTCCGTAGCACGGAGCGTGCAACTCTCTCTCGCGAGAGAAACCAACCACCAAAGTACCGCGTCACGCGCTCCTTCCTCCCTCGACCCATATTTTCCCGCGGTCTCTCACGGCTCGAAAAGGGGGGGAATCTCGCTCTCTGACCGCGCTCGTGAGCCGCGCGAGCCTTTTTTTCATTGTTTCCTTTTTTCCTTTATTTTTATTTCGCTTTTAAGCTCTCGCCGAAGCACACCGTCATGGGCATGAATAGTTATATTTCACTGCCGGCGTAACATTACGTTTCGATAAAACGGAATGTGCAATAAAATAATATATCTTTAGGTTTTACTTTACTTCGTAAATACAAATTTTCATCCGGAATAAAATGTGTAATATAATTCTTGTGCAATTTGTTGAAAACACTTTTAATCATTTTTTGTTCTCTCATAAACGTTTTGATAAATGATTTTGAAATTCTGCCGAGTAATTCTTGATCGAATCGAGCAAAGTTCTTCCTGAATAAATGAGCGATTTTCTCATTTGGAGAATAAAGCGAAGGCATTCCTAGGAGCTCGTGTCTTCTCGCTCTCCCGTCGTATCTCATCTCCTAATCGTTTCGAACTCGTGCGGGTGGAGGTCCGTAAACCTTCGAATAAAAAAACGAGAGGAGAGGAGAGATGATCACGAGAAAAGATACTTCCGTGACGTCTAAAGAGTACCTGTTGCACCTATCGTACCAAGAGAACGAAGCAAGGAAAAAAATGATAATTATTCGAATTAAATTATACTACAACACAAAACATTAATTATAAAATCAAATAAATTCATTTTATTTCATTTTCTGCACGTGAAAAAAAAATCAAAAATTTAATATTAATCAATTAAACGTGAAGATAAGCTACGAATAATTTGAATCATTAAAATGATAAATTTCCATTCTTCTTTTATGACCGGAGAAGCAAGAAAATTTATTAGAGCCACAAATAACTCGTGAGCGTTTTTATAAAAAGATTATATTTTTTCAAAGGCGATGACACAATGATTTTTTTAGCGTTGCCTTGATTAATTGGAAAATTGAAAGAAAAAAAATGCATTACTCGTTAGATTTGAACGATGCAAAGTTGAACGGATCGAGAGAGAAGCCTCGGGCCGGCCGCTCGAGAATCTCGGCCCGTGGCTCGATAATAGTGTAGCTGAGATAAATCTGCGGTCGAGGATGATCCTTTGACCGTGTTCGACGAGCGAGGCCACGGGCGAGGTGAGCCAACCTAACGGAAGAGCTGTTAACCGCAGTTCTGCGGTTCCCTGTCCCGAGCGCTCCTCTTTTTCTTCGTCCCGCCCTCCGCTTCTTTTCCACCGACCCCGTGGACTCGCGAACACGCAGAAAACCCACGATGACGACAACGACGACCGAAGAAACGGGAAAAATCGGTACAAAAACGAAGCTTGCGCAAACATGCTGGGCAGAAAATGACTTTTTTACATAAAATGACTTTTCAACCGGCGCCGGGACACGCAATTACAACAAATCTTGACCACGGACCTTATAACCCTTGAGAATTTTCTCTCCGAAGCTCGCTCAATTTTATCTCCCGTTATTCCCGCTAAAAATCCAATCCAATCTCCTCTAATCTTCGCATATACACTTCTTTTCCTTTTTTCCTTAAATAAACTCACGAGCAAGCGGTTATTCGAGCATTTTTATCTTCATATGTTTGAAAATCGTGTAATTATTATTCGTTGCAGGTCGTCGTGGAGAGTTCGGTGCTCGCCCTGGAGTACGGGGACCTCGTGATCGAGGAGAAGTCCCCGGTGAACCCAGATCTGCTCTTCGACTCGCAGTTGATGCATCTCTACGTAATGACGGAGAGAAAAGTGTCGAAGGTCAAAGTCCAGGAATGCTCGGTGTACAAGACTTGCCTGGCGTGCCTGGACGCGAAAGATCCCTACTGCGGCTGGTGTTCCCTGGAAAACAAGTGCAATCTGCGAAGCGACTGCCAGGACGCGGCGAAGGACCCTCTTTACTGGATTTCGTACAAGAGCGGCCGTTGCACGTCGATAACGAGCGTCCTCCCCAAAGAATTGCAAAAAACGACTGCCCGGACGCTCGAGCTGACCATCGACAACCTTCCGACCCTGCAGGGCCAATTTTTGTGCGCCTTCTCCGTCCTCGACAAGACTCTAATCACGAACGCGACGAGAAAGTCCTTCGGCGTTAATTGCACGACTCCCAGAACCGATCTTCTTCCCCTCATTCCCGCCGGCCAGCACCACTTCACCGCCAAACTCTCCGTCAGAATGACCAACGGGCCTGACCTCGTCGCCTCCAATTTCACCTTTTTCGACTGCAACACTTATTCCTCGTGCACGCAGTGCGTCTCCTCCAGCTTCCCCTGCGACTGGTGCGTCGACGGTCACAGATGCACTCACGATACTGCTGAAAACTGCAGAAACGATATTCTCGTCACTGGAGTCGCGGTAAGATTATTCTAAAATATAATTCAAGTAAAATCTTGAGTCTCTGTAGAAATCCTTCAGAATGTGCAGCAAAAAAACTCTTTTATTTTACGTATTTTATAGTAAACATTTTTTTTCTGTATAATAAGAACTGTATAAATTTATTTTTATTTACCTATAACGAAATGTGCATTATTCTCGACAGAGAACGGGTCCGAGCTACAGAAGCGGTCCAGGCTTTTGTCCGACCATCAACGCCACTGATTCCCAAGAGATTCTCGTCTCCTCCGGCATCAAGAGGACCATAAGAGTCAAAGTGCATATAATAGGGGTAAGAGATTCTAAGATTGATAATGGAACGATTGTTTCCTGCGCATTGTTGTGTCTCGTACGATCTCTCGTATTACACTCGAGTATCCTTGACTCTTGCTCGAGCTTTCTTCTCCGAATCAATTCAGACTCCAGAGCTGATTAAGGCGCGAATGTAAATTGCTTTTTATTCGAAATAATGAGCATTTTACATGTTTCTTCTTTATTTCGTCATCACTTGAAAACTGCAAAAAAAGAAAAACGTCTCGTGATACTTTTTTTCAGCAATTTATCGTTCAAACGAGATTCGTCTGTCAATTCAATATCGAGGGCCGAGTGACGAGCGTGAACGCGAAGCTCCTAGGCGACACGATCTACTGCGAGGACACGGAATTTTCTTACACGTCCCGAACACCGAACATAACCGTTCCCTTCGCGGTTATCTGGGGAGGCTCGAAACCGCTGGACAATCCGGACAACATTCACGTCGTGATTTACAGATGTCGAGACATGGCGGAAAATTGCGGAATGTGCATGGCGATACCGGCGAAATATGAGTGCGGATGGTGTCAGAGTTCGGAAAGATGCGAAGTTAAGGATCAGTGCAATCGAGGCAGCGGAATCTGGCTGAATCGAAACATGACCTGTCCAAATCCGGAGATTCAGTCGTTCGAGCCGACGATAGGCCCTTGGGAAGGCAACACGACGGTCACGATTCGAGGAATAAATCTTGGTAAAACTTACGAGGACATTTACGGAGGTGTGACGGTCGCCGGAGTCGCCTGCCAGCCTTACGAGCACTTGTACATAAGAACGAAGCAGATCGTCTGCCGAGTCGATGGACCTGGAGAGACGGGGCTCCGGCAGGGTCCGGTTATCGTCAAAATCGAGGATTTTCGAGGCCAGTCCCTGCAGAACTTTGAGTTCGTTAATCCGGAGATTGAGTCGATATCTCCCAGACACGGGCCCATGAGCGGAGGAACGATCGTCAAGATAATGGGAAAATACATGAATGCCGGTAGCAATATAACAGCTTACATCGACACTCTTCCCTGCTTGATAATAAGCACCGAATTCAACGAGACTCTCTGCTTGACGAGCGCGAGCAACATGAAGCGAAAGGGAAAGCTGACGATGATTTTCGACGGTGGAAAGAGAGATTACAGCGGATATTTCGAGTACGTGGACGATCCGACGATCGACAGGGTCGAGAGTGGAGCTGGACGTCAGATGAAGGGAATCCCGAAGGGAATCCCAGCCGGAGGTATTAAAATTTCGGTAACCGGTAAAAATCTCGCTTACATCCAGGAGCCGCAGATGTACGTCTACTACGATGAAAAAATGTTCGTTTCCTTCTGCGTCGTGATAAATCAGACGAACATGGATTGCCGTTCGCCGGCCATAGAAGTCCCGGAGTCAGTCGACCTCGACGCGGAAAATCCGCTCGCCCTGGAGTACGGTTTTCGCATGGACAACGTTACGGGAGTTCAGAATCTCTCCCAAAACGGTTTCAACAAGTTCCTCCTGTATCCGAATCCAATTTACGATATTTTCGAGGAGGATGTTAAGTACTACAAGAGCGAGTATTTGACGTTGAATGGACAGTACCTGGACCACGCTTGCAGGGAATGGGACGTAATAGTTAAAATTGGAAACGCTTTCTGCAACGTAACTTCGGTCTCGAAGCAGCAATTGACGTGCAAACCGCCATCGACGCAGCCACCAGCCGTGGACGCGACGGGCGCTACGGATAAGCAGCAATTACCGGAAGTTATCGTAATCGTCGGGAACAAGTTGACGTTTAACATTGGAAAAATAAGTTACGATTTGCCGCCAGGATTGAATGGACCTCTCGGAAAGCCGGCGCTGATCGGAATAATCGCCGCGATAGTCATTCTATTTTTGGTATTCATCGCGTTCCTCATCGCCTACAGGAGAAAATCGACCGAGAGCAACAGAGTTCTCAAGAACATGCAAGATCAAATGGACATCCTGGAGCTCCGGGTCGCCGCTGAGTGTAAGGAAGCTTTTGCCGAGCTTCAGACCGAAATGACGGATCTCACGGGCGACGTGACGAGCGCTGGAATTCCCTTCCTCGATTATCGTACCTACGCGATGAAGATTTTGTTCCCGAACGTGGAGAATCACATTGTTTTGCAGTGGGAGAGGCCCGAGTTGAAACGCAAAGACAAGGGTCTCAGACTTTTTGGCCAGCTTATTATGAACAAAACGTTTTTACTCCTCTTCGTTCGGACGCTGGAGAGCAATCGTTACTTCTCGATGAGGGACCGTGTGAACGTAGCCAGCCTCATAATGGTAGCTCTGCAGAGCAAAATGGAATATTGCACGGATATTCTCAAGACGCTACTCGCCGAGCTCATTGAAAAGTGTATGGAGGGCAAAAGTCATCCTAAATTATTGCTCAGACGGTGAGAATATTTTATTCAATTCTCTCATTAAATTCGTCACTTCATCTTTATCGCTTTTGTCACGACCATTGTACGTTTTTTTTTAATTTTAGAACGGAGAGCGTCGCAGAGAAAATGCTCTCAGCGTGGTTCACCTTCCTATTGTACAAATTTATGCGAGAGTGCGCTGGGGAACCTCTGTACATGCTTTTCCGTGCCATGAAGCAGCAAGTCGACAAGGGACCCGTTGATGCGATTACGTCCGAGGCGAGATATTCGCTATCCGAGGAAAAGCTCATAAGACAATCGATCGACTTTAAGCCAATGGTGAGCAAACGTTATACCTTTTTATATCAATTTTTTGATTAAAAAAATTACCGATAATAAATAAAACCTTTTTTTAATTCTTATTTTACCATTTTCAGACCGCTTACGTCTCGATATCGCAGCAAACGGTATTCGTAGGTGGATTGGATCCAAATACGGAAAACGTGCCGGTTAAGGTGCTCGATTGTGACACGATATCTCAAGTCAAGGAGAAAGCGCTCGACACGATTTATCGCGCGACTCCGTACAGCCAGAGACCGCGCAAGGACGATCTGGACTTGGGTAAGAAACGTCAAGAATAATCTCTTTTCTGTTTTTTTTCATTATCCCGATACGTTTCAGTATTCTATAAAAATAAATTTCCGCAGAATGGCGTACCGGGACGTCGGGCAGATTGATTTTGTATGACGAGGACTCGACAACGAAGACCGAGGGCGAGTGGAAGAAGAGAAATACTCTGAATCACTACAGAGTTCCGGACGGAGCTTCCTTGAATCTAGTCTCTAAGCAATCATCGATATACAACCTTTCGATACTCTCTGAGAAGACTGACAAGTCTCACAAGTACGAGACGCTAAATCTGAGCAAATTTAGCTCAGCGAGCCCACCGTTGTCGCGTGCAACCTCGCCGTTGAATCACGATCACGACGGTGGATTGAAATGTTGGCATTTGGTCAAGCATCACGATACGGACGCCCAGAAGGAGGGTGAGAGATGCAACAAGATGGTCTCTGAAATATATCTGACGAGGCTACTCGCGACCAAGGGCACGCTACAAAAATTCGTCGACGATCTCTTCGAGACGATATTCAGCACGGCGCATCGAGGATCCGCTTTGCCTCTCGCCATTAAGTATATGTTCGACTTTCTCGACGATCAGGCACTCCACCATGGGATTTCCGATCCCGAGGTCGTACACACGTGGAAGAGCAATTCCTTGCCTCTCAGGTTTTGGGTTAATCTTATAAAGAATCCGAATTTCGTTTTCGACATACACAAGTCGAATATCGTCGATTCGTGTCTCTCAGTCGTCGCTCAAACCTTCATGGACAGTTGTTCCACATCGGATCATAGATTAGGTAAGTTTTTCTTTCACAAATACAGACTCTTTTTATTAGTTTTTTCCAAGATAATAATTTATGTGATTTTTTTCTTTACTTACAGGCAAGGATTCGCCGAGTTCAAAATTGCTCTACGCAAAGGACATTCCAGTGTACAAAGAATGGGTAGAACGCTATTATTCGGACATCAAGGTCATGTCTGCCATATCCGACCAGGACATGAACGCGATGCTGGCTGAAGAGTCGAGGGTAATTTGCACGAAAAAAAAGAAAAACATAATTTTATTAAAAGATTTCTTTTTTTTAATGGATTTATAATTATTTAATGTTTTTTTTGCAGCAACACACAGCCGAATTCAACACGAATTGTGCCCTTTACGAGCTGTACACTTACGCCGGGAAGTACAACGAGCAGCTGATAGTGACGCTCGAAGAGGACGAATTTTCGCAGAAGCAGAGGCTCGCGTACAAGCTGGAGCAAGTGCACAATATAATGGTGGCGGACACCAATCCCTGATGCCCCATTATAACGACGAAGCATCCGACGAAACCCTCGCGCCACGAGTGGCCCTGCTGAGTCGCGACTTTAGGTATTATCAAAATAGCCAATCGTACTGGCCTAAACGCGGAAACGACATCCTATGACGAACTCGAGTGTCGTCGTCGGGTCTTGCATAGCCAGGATTTTTTTACTTTCATCCTCGATGCGAGATGTTCGAGGAATTTAATAAGAGAGGCGAGAAACGAGTGTCGGAGCACGACGACGACGACGACCAAGACGATACGGAGTTCGCGACATAAATGGTTAGGTGTTATAACAAATAACGATTTGACAAAGTCTTCTCTCAACGGCCGCTGGCTGGCGGGTGTGACGAAACAAATAGAACATATAAATATATATAAAAATTGTACGATCGCACTTACCATTTATATTGTACATAAGATACCAAAATAATGATATTGTAATAGGTCATACGTATTATCGTAATAAGCTGACGAAAAAGGTGGCCGGCGGCCCGTGTCGGCGAGATCTTTTCTCGCCACTAGCGAGGAGGCTGTCCGAGCGAACGAACAAAAATAACGCGCAGAGACAAGAGCGAAAAGAACTGACTCACAGACACGAACGTTTTCCAGACGTTACTCCAAAG
The DNA here is from genome assembly GCA_030522545.1 of Cremastinae sp. A BG-2022a. NCBI lineage: Eukaryota > Metazoa > Arthropoda > Insecta > Hymenoptera > Ichneumonidae > Cremastinae sp. A BG-2022a. The sequence continues at coordinate 30,660 of JAPYYW010000250.1, read as the reverse complement.
TAAAAAAAAAGAAGCAATCGTGTTTACGATAGAATTTGTAAATGAGTGAGAGATAATTGAACGACGGGTGATACGCGTTTTCATCGTCGACACTTTACGCGCGATTGGACATTTTTTTAAAAACTCAACAAATAAAATCGTGATCCGAGAGTGTATCGTGACTGCGTGATCGGATAATCACGTTTGAACGCGAACGAAGAAACATTTCCATCCAGCGCAAATGAAAATCGAAAGGGACTGATGGCGAGTGAGAAGAAAAACGAGGAAAGTAAAAAAAAAATGAGAACGAAGGAAAGCACCGTTCAGAGTCTCTTTGCGATAATTATCGAATAGCGTTAATTAAGAATAATTGATATTGAGCATATTATATACATGAATGGTATGTCGTATGTATATGTGTACATATATACACTAAACGAGACAAAAAAAAACACCGGCGCAAACGCATGTGTATGTATATAATATGTGTGCGTGTATGCCCTTCCGTACGTATATCGTCGCGTTATAAATATTATATATATATATATAAATATATATATATATGGAAAACAAGAACTAAAATATAGTACATATAGACGCACACGGAACAACAGAAGGAGAAATTCGAAGAAAGGCAAAAATTCGGAACAAAAGATGGAACAACCACACGAACGCCCGTGCAAAATAAAATACATAACTCCGTGCACAGCATTCGAAGCGAATGAAAGACGAAAGGGGAGACGTGTACGGCGACGAGTTAGGAAGGAAAGGAAGGAAAATCGCATGTAATAGTTTTTAAGTATTATTAATTAATATGGACTATGGCCCCGTGCGAGGCCGGCTCTCGATGTGACGGTTGTGTTGAGTGTGCGTGCTTCCCTGACCCTTTTCTCCGGCGCCCCTTTGGTCCCTTCGTTCATACCTCTCGTCTCGTTGGAGTTCGCATCGTCGAAATTCAATGAAGGACAACATTTTTTACTATTTTCAATCTAAACGAGTGATTATTGAAATAAAAAGCAGACTTATTACTTTAAAATATCTCAATCGTAACAGTAAAGGAACACAGTATCTGTTGAAGGACCGTTTTACAAATATCGTACTCACGATGCGAATTCGAACGAGACACTTCTTTTTTCTCTAGCCGCCCCGAAAGAAACTGCCATATTATTCCCCCCCCTCGTGATACGTTCACGCAAGTCTTCGTCGAATATCGCGATAATCGTGTCGACATCATCGAGGCTCCATTCCCGAGCTACAGCTCGTCTCTTCGAACGAGAATCGATGATTTCCGACCTCTCTTTTTTTGTACTTTTCTAATTTCTTCGTCGCTCTCGTTGCGATCGTGTGCGTGTCTGTGTGCGCGGATGGGTGCCCGTTTTACATGATCATCATTGAGGAAAGAGAGAAAGAAAGAAAGCCCATAAAAAAAAAACGTCTCCTACATAAACGAACCACCTTGTGCCACTTGTCCTCATAAAAATGCTTCAACGCCTCCGTCGTCATGTTGTTGTCACTCTTAATTATTGTACTATATATGAATAATGAATCACTGTTGAGTATTGTCTGATTGTAATACATTGATATTGAATTGATATGAATTGATAATCATTAATTAACGTAACATTAATCTGTGGATGTAGCCATATTAGTGTGAAGTGAGAGAGAGAGAGAGAGAGCGAAAGGATGAGCGCGAAAATGAGAGAAAGAGAGAGGCTCGATATGTGTGGCTGTGCGAAAGTTGCGCTTGCATGAGAGTGAACAAATTGAAAGAAGAAAAAAAATGAAACTAAAGTAAAAAGAGGTTATAAGGATACGAGACCATTGGTGTCGAGTGTGAAGCAAATGAATAATAACGAGTGAAAATGACATTTTTTGGGTGTCCTGTGCGTCAATTCAATGTGCAAGTTGTTCGTGGAGAAAGTATTTATTGCTCAAAAATATCGAAAAATGCGAAGGAGAAGGCGAAGGATAGGGAGGGAGGGAGGAGGAGGAGTGCGGAGACAAAGGTGGAAAAAAAGAAAGCAAGAGCGCGCGTGAAAAACGAGCGGTTCGCGAGAGAGAGGTCGAGATGGAATTCAGAGATTGCCGGACAAATTAAAGGAAATAACGAGACAGCGAGGAATAAGGATGGTAATGAGAGTGAGAAAGGGAGAGCGTCGTAAAATCGGGCTTCGTTTACAGTCCGGAGAAAAGCGAGGGGAGATAAGAGAAAGAGAGAAGCTAGAACGGCGAGAAAGGGGAGAGGCGAGTGCCCGGGTTGAAGACGAATGCGAGAAATTCATGTGCAAGGTAAAAAAACAAAGTGGGAAGAGAGAAAAAACGAACGATATCCCGGATCTCGGCGGGTGTATTTCTTCTTTTTATTCGTTGTTCTCCTTTACTTTTTCGTCACGTCGTCGTTGATCGCTCGGCGCTCGACGATCGGAGAGGGCGTGCGGTTCCCTCGCGCACGCCTAATTCTAATATGGTACTAATAAACCCAAAGTGCCTCTGGTAGATTTTTGGGCATAAGCTTGAGTAATTAAAAAAAAGAAGAAGAAGAAACAAAGGAAGAACGAAAATGATGATAAGCAAACAAAAAAAAACTATAACATTTATTAAAAGCGATAAAAAACGCGGAAACAGAGAGAGAGAGAAAAGAGAGACGAAGAGCGAGAAGATAGCGAAGAGAAATGATGGAATTATCGGACACACACGTACACGTTTCACGCGAAAAACTTCCACGATATACACACAGTACCCGAAAAAAAAAAAATAATAGAGGATGAAGAAAAAAACACACAAAGAAACATTAGAGGATGAAGAGAGGATGAAATAGGTCGAGATAAAGGAAAGGAACAACGCGATAAAACTAATAAATGATAATAACGACGAAACTCTGCGTGTGCACATGCGTATACATATCATGTTAAAATATCGTTATTCGGGCGTGTATGTATACCGTGTGCATGTGAAAAAAAGTAGGATAGGATTTTTAGATAGTTCGGTAGTATCCTAGTCTCTATGTCTGTGTGTCTGTATGTGCCCTGAGTGTCTTTCCCATCGGCCTTTCCTCCTCCCCCCCGCCCCTGTCCCCCACACGGCTCATACCTTATCCCTTTTTTAAAAACGAAGAAGAAAAAAAAAAGAAAACGTCGAAAATCGCCGGTACTCCTCTCTCGTTCGTACTAACGGCGCCCAAAATCCACCAAAGTGTAAACAAGCACGATAAAAAACTCAATAATACGAAAAAAAAATAAATAAATAAATAATAACAGTAATAACAACGCAGTGTACATTAAAAATTCACAAAGCATACTTTGAACATTCGCGCAGGTATTCTTCACATTCCACGTGTGTATAACTTTTGAACAGACCCTCGTGTGCATTTCCTTCCCCCACTTCCTGTCCCACCTGAACCGGATAAATGACGAAAAATGTCAGCATCAGCGTTTCATTAACTGTGCTCACGCCACACGCGTTAATTCGCTCACGATAACCGATTGGCACGTTTTTTGCTGAATAAATATATTTATATCGATGGTTCCTCATTAACTATGAAAATATACGGTCCCAATTTGTAAAATTTCACTAAATAAGGTGTGTATTTGAAGGAAAGAAAAAAAAGCGTATTAAGGAGAAGAAAAAGAGAAAAAAAACCCCGTGTACCTTTCGTGTACGCGCGGCTTGCTGCCCAGCAGTCTAACGTCGTGTGCGCTAAGAATAATGAGAGCAAAAAAAAAACAAGAACCTAATAAAACGCGAAGAGTTGAACGAAAATGCGAAAAGCGAGTTTGATGCTGAGGATAATAAAAACGCGCGCGCGTCGAGTATGTTGCCGTTTTTTTTGTTTCTGGCTGTATGCGTCAAGTACGTGAGATTGATAAACGCGAGGATGAGGATAATTATTATGATTAGTGTGAATACCGCCGTTCGATCTTCTTGGGCTGCTCGTCCGTTCGATCGCGAAGTGACACTCTGCGCGATCGGACCCTCGTCTCGCTTGTACTCCGATACTCACCACCAGGGGATTATTAGACGTGCGAAAAACTGCGAAGAGAAGCGAAAAAAGGGGAGAAAGACACGACGATAGATTGAGAGGAAAAAAACGTGAGAAAGACAGAGAGAGAGATTGTGAGAACGAGAGCGGAAAATTGCGAGAAGTGAGAACAGAGACAGAGCGTTGAAACAAAAAAAAAGCGAATGGAAAATCATTAACAACAAAAAAATACACGTACGTGCGAGAATAAGAAATGTGTGAATGTCCATGGACTGTGCAAGACTGAGAGAGGCAGCGAACGCGGGGTTGACGACCCATCGACTGGGTCCCACGCCCCCCACCACGCCGCTCATTTTTACGTCATAAACATTAATTATGATTATACATAAAAAACAAAAAATAATGCATCCAACACAATTACGTTGCGTTTAATAATAGCCATGTTCCTTTTCAAACATAATTGATTATTAATAAAAGAACAGAAAGGGAGAAAAAAATGAAGTAATAACGTGGAAAAAAAAGAACAAACGACGAAGAAAAAAAAATGAACAAAACGAAAATCTATATCGAACCTTGCCACACATTATTTTGTACTTGTTTTTTAATCTTAATATATTAAGTATATATATACATATCCTCGAATGTGTATATATATATATGAATATATATATAAATAATGCCGTTTTAAGTTATCCAATTTTATTATTATTACTATTATTATTTTTATTTTTTATTATTAATTGTCATTTATTTTTATTATTATTATTATTATTATTTTTGTATAAATGTGTGATTAATAGTATGGATAGTGTAATAATTTTGTATGTTTATTGAACCAAAAATAAATATTATTGATAATGACGATAAGGGCACTGTCATTGCTCGACGTTCTGCTTGTTCAAGGACATTTCGAGCTCCTCGTTTGTCTCCTTCGTCACATCTTCGAGTTCGTTTCTTTCGAGCTGCTCGATCTCCTTCGTCGCTTGTTCATGGTCGTTCCGCCGTTTAACGGGCGAACGCAAACTTCGAGGTCCTATTGTGCTTAAGATGACGGGCAGCAGGACGAGACCGTGCCACAGACCGAATGTTATGACCATGAAGAATATCTTGAAGAATGAACGAAAAACGTAGGCGTTGGAGAATGCCATCATAACTTGCGAGAGCAACGTCGAGCCTGCTCCGTACGCCACCGCGGCTCCGATGTGACGAACGGCTGTCAAAGTCCTTGCGAATCTGCTGTTTTCTCCGGCGGATGACTCGTTCGTGAGAAAAGCGTGCGCCACGTGCGCTGCATAGTCGACGCTGAGACCAACCGCGAGCTCCAATCCTGAAAAAAAATTGAGCATTTGTTTCATCCATTTTATAACTTTGGAGTTTGCAATATATAAAAGTACGTATTTTGACAAATTTGTATTTTTGAAAAGTTGCAAAATTCACCTATGCACGAAATAATGTCTATAGTGAGACCCCAGTAATACATAAATCCGCAAACGTCGAGCAGCGTCAGGAGGACGCACAGTAATATCCAGAAACAGGTTTGCGGCTCCGCGATGAGAACGGCCGTCGTCGCCATGACGCAGATCAACGCGAGAATGAGATTTCGAGTAACTTCCTCGGCGATGACTTTGTCGGTAACCCAGGAGGCGAATATTCGACTCCAGACAAAAACGAGACCGTTGATTTGAGACTCGTTCGCCACGCGCTTGATCCCGTCCATCGCCGGTATCCACTCGCCGGGCCCGGTGAATCTGACGAATGAGAAGTCGATGACGGCCACCAAGATCTTGGGCGCGATCTCACCACACGTTAAATTTCCATTGAAACGAAATTTCCCTTGATATTTTCCGCCGATGGGACTGAAGAGGAAATTCGACAGATACCGATGAAATTTTTCACTTTCCATTCTTCCATCGGTTACGTCTGCTAATAAAATAAGTTAAAGATTAAAAAAGTTATCATTAATTGAACTGATTCGAGTCATAATGATGAATAAACTGCATAATTTTATAAATTATACCTTTCTCGTAGTTCTGTTTAACAAAATTGGCAAATTCTCTAGGCCACGTTTCAACGTGATCGATCGTCGTCAGATTCGCCACGGACTCGCTTAACGAGATTATCCTTGAAAATTCCTGATGATAATTGATGTTTCCGATAAAAATAGAGCCTGATTCACCTCGCCCGGAAAATCTTTCTTTCTTAACAATCAAATAATCGCTCAGGTACGTGTCTTTTGGAATGAACCATTCCGGGTCGAACCACTGTTCTAGATGACAGAAGCCGAGTACTCCAAAGCTAACAATCCCAATCGTTGTCGTGATAACGACGAGTTTACCCGGCAAGGATAAAATTATTTTCGAGTACAGAAAATCCACGAAACGCCAAGATAAAGATTTTTCATTTTGCCCAAAGTTCGCTTCGTAATTTTCGTGCTTGACACACGGTATTATCCCGTTCCTCTTATTCTCGACGCGCCTCACATCCAGCGTAAAGCACGCCACGAAGAACGTAACTTGAAGGAGAAAAGTGACCATCACTCCGACCGCGGCGTAGATACAGAAAGATTGAAGAGAGGGTAAAATCTACAAAGATTTAAATTAATTTGACTAATTGTTGAGAAATTTGCTTAACAAGATTTACGAAATAGTACACAGATTTTTTTACAAAAATTACCGTAGACGCGCCGATGATAAAGGCAACGACATCCGTGAAGGAAGTGACGAAGATCGCTGCTCCGGCGTGACTAAGCATCATTCCAATTTTCTCAGCCAACTCTTTCGAGCGATTCACTGGATGTGAGAGAATCTGGTCCCAGGACGCCATCATGACGAAGATGTCGTCTACACCGAGACCCATCAGCATAAACGGCAAGGACGTGTGAACCGGACCATAAGGGACACCGCAAAGAGAACATAATCCCACAGCAACTATGAAGGCACCACCCACGCAGAGAAGACCAACGCTCGTCAAACAGAACTGAAACGATCAAAAAATACTAAAATAATATCAAGGTGAAAATAAAATCACATGGAAATATGTTAATTTGGTAAATTTAATCATCGCTACCCTCCATTCGACCCAATTGAATCGGGACAGGATAATCTGGACGTAGACTGACATGAGGAGAATTCCGAAAATGATTTTTCCAAAGTCCTGAAACATCGTCGATGCGCTAATGTCAGCCCAACTTCGTCCTGCTTCGTACCAGATTTTCAATGACTGTTCTTCGGCATCAATGAGATTTCGGGAGTCCAGGTAGCGAGAACTCGCCTCAAATTCGTGTAGAAGCTCGCTCTCCCATTTCAGGACGTCGGTCGTGACCTGAAAATGTTTATAGCAAATATATCTTCTTTTGCTGAACGAAATAACGAAACTGTTGGGAATAAAATAAAAACGTACAGTACCCAGTCGGCCGTTCCGGCATCATTGCCCGCTTCGTCCATTTTAACGTTTGAAAAATTAACGTACACGTTCCAAATCGTTTTCACAGCTTTCGCCGAGACTATTCGGCCCCGCTGGTCGGTTTCGACCCCGCTCAATAATTCACTAAAATTCATCGGGTGTCCGAGAGTCGGACTTTTCTTTGCTTCGTTAAATTTAACTATTATCTCTTCTTTGGACTGAGTTTTTATCAGAGTACTGTTGTACTCCCAAATATCAAGAATACTTTGGAGAAGACATCCACGTGGCAAACTATTGTATATCGCACAGTAAACGTTACTCGATGCATACACACTGGGATCAAATGAGCTCTTGCTCATACGCTCATCCGGAGATTCCTCGAAAAAATCGTCATCCTCGACGTCTGTCTTTTTTCCAGGAACCACACCAAAAATTATAGGAACTCTGCAACATTTTTAAATGCTTGTAGTAATATAATTATGGATACTGTTTATAGAATATTTGAAACTAAAGATAAAATTTATCTTCTAATTTATCAGTGAAATGTCAATTTTGCATACATCATAGGAGAATTAATAGTGCTTACTTAAAGCAAACATCTGTCCATGATATTGCTGGTTGAGTATTAGTTTGCACAGATAACAGGCGCTTGGTTATCTCATTCAGCTGAAATCATAAAGCAAATGTTTATTGTTTGCCTAGAGCTATTTTCTCAAATAAATTTATTGCAGTTATATCAATATGGACTTTAAAAGAAGCTGGTTCTTCAGGTGTACATACTTGGAAAAGTGCTTCTGGCTCCAGAATGTTATCTCCGGTGAGAATCATCGACTCGAGTCTTTGCCCTTCTCTAAAATTTGCCATGAGCCAATTTGTGTCATGTACAAAATCTGAATCGGGTGGTATCCACAATTTTAGAGGATTTTTTTCCTGCCTGAAGCGATATAAACCGAACAGACAGAGAAGAACTACTGCAGCACAGCCCAAAATCCATTTTAGTGGACAATGAGCAATTTTAAAGCCCAGACTACAAAAAAAAACTTCATTAGAGAAAAAAAAACTTCAATCATCCACTAAAATCAATTTATACTGAGTCAACATACCGATAGAAGAAATGCTCTGCAGCACTAGATATGCTTCGAGGTATACGATACAGAAAACTCAACAAACTTCGTTTCCTAACTTTTTCCTTTACCTCCATTCTTAGAAAATAAGTACCCTGTTTTTTTCTTATTTTTATAAAACTGTCCCCTTATCAATTTTCTAATCTTTGGAATCTGCATTGATCATTCGCACTGTCAAATAATTCTCTGCAGAGTAAACAAACAAAAATAAAGAGTGCAAAACAAAAAACAATTCCATGTAAATATAAAATAGTCATTTATTTGTAATTAGAATGTCATATGTATTATTTTCGAATAAAGTTTCGATTTGTGAGCATGGTTCAAACATTTCCTCCAAGCCTCATTTTCTCAATCAACAGCTGGCCAAGAGTCAATTGTACATTGAGCAACAGGCGCCATTAGAATCGTAAACGGTCAATGAAAAATGCATGAATGAAAGAATGTTGTTGAACGTATCTATGCTAATATGTACGCAGTTACGTGAATTTAATTGAACTGCAAAATTGAATTTTGTAATATATGCGCGAACGTATAGAGTGTACTTACGTAACCTTAAAGTTCAACGAGCGTATGCAAGCAAGTATAATTGACGGCAATATGCACTTGATGCATACAATCGAGGAGATTAATTAATTATCTCCGCATCAGGCGTGGTCACTCGCGGATGTCCGCTGCGAAGACTTCCCAATACTTTGTCAACTCTCTTCAACATTTTTTGACTCATCAAATACGATATTCGTACTGCTTATTATTTCGTATATTCGCGATTTGCGAGAGAAGAAATCCCCGACGTGTCATACGACTCGGTGCTGGAAAACTGATTCCTCTGGCGAGCGTTTGAGATAAAATAAAAAAAACAACAAAGATTAGCTGAAAACGCTCGTTCGGAGTCCATCGTGAAATTGAAGGCCGCCGAAAGAACGGGAAACGGCTACTAAATGAACCGTCGCGTTTTTTTTTTTCGCTCGCGATCTCGCGATTCATGAATCTCGGCACGTTCGTGACTGATCACACGCGTCGCTAGTTCGCTGTACGATCGATATGTATAGCTGATTCATAAATACCGTATTTGTTACTGCATTTAACATAAAACTCTGATAAGTATTTTATCTATGCCAAAGAACGACGTGGACACGATTCGAATTGGGAACAATCGCTGATTATTCAAGAATGTGAAGAATATGGAATTTTATTATTATTTGCACGTTACTGTCTTGTTTCCTTTTTTTACCGTGTATTTGGTACTTCAATAATAATAATAATTGAGTCTTATCACGTCAACTCTTCAACTCTTCAAAAACAAATTGGGAAGGAAATAAACTTGGACGAGAAAATGTTGGGATTTAATAAATCACGCAGACACGAATTCATCGAAATTTGTGCAGTCTCTGGTTTATTGGGAAGTTCACAAAACATGGATGATGCTTCTGCGTCAAACATTCTTGATGGAAAAAATGAGAATGTCGCCGTTAATGCAATCATTTCATGAACGAGCTATGCGATTACCTTATTTTTCCATCCGTTAATATTTACGTCCTATTTCGTATCATAAACGATGGATTAAATACATAAATATCAATATTATGTTAGTACATGTCATTTTGTCTTTTTTGTCTTCAGAAAGGTATCAAGCATTATTGCGTATGATGATTTACAGTAAAGGGAACTCGAAGGACTCGTCGTTTTTTTTAAAACGACCTTCGTTTTTTGAACATTCGTTCCGTTTACCAATTTTGTTTTTTTTTCTTTCTTCGTTACTCGATACTGAACAATGTACTCGGGTTGTCACGATGTTTTTTTTAAACTTATAAATAAAACTCGTTTAATAACTGAACGAATGCTTGGTGCGATTTTGCAATTCCCACATGATTCTCCACTTTGAGAATTCTACGAATTTCAATCGCTAACGCAAGCAATAACTACAGAATGTATTCAACAAAGTCAAAGTTTGGGTGAATACTCTTCTTCGCACAAAATGAATGGATATAAAAGAAATGAAAAATGTCAAACAAATTTTTTTATATCGAATTTACCCGAGGTGAAACATTCGTTGAGATTTTAATCTAGTTTCCATTCGCACAATCGATAGATTGGTTTACATTTATCCACGATATTTTTTACATTTAAATGAATGTTAAACTGTTATCAAACAACTGTTAAATAAAAATCAACTTTTCTTGGCAAAAAAAGAAATAATAAATGTTTCATCGTCATTGACTACAAGGAAAAAAAAATCATTTAAAATATCGTACGGACCAATGTGTCGGCATTAAAAAATCCGGAGCGCGAATATTTTTTTATCAGTATGGGTAATGAAAAACGTCGCGAAGCTCACTGTCGCATCAAAAAGGAAAGCCAGGAAAATTCGATTCGAAGTGGAAACCAGGTCTATCTTTTCCGTATCCTCTGAAGAACATTTCATATGGATCGAATTCAGCTGCAAAGAGAATAAAAATCATTCGTTGTTAATATAAATTTATGGATTGTACATTATAAAGATATTTTGTCTAATTTATACTCACAAGCAGTCGGATTTATACCATCGAAATTTTGTCCGTCATCGTAACAGGAACGTTTCTTAGGATCAGACAAAATCGTATACGCTTCGCCGATTTCTTTGAATTTTTTCTCCTCTGCTTTCTTCTCAGCTTCGCTCGCGCTTGCGTGACGATCTTAAAATTTTTATGAAAATTAGCATTATACAGATTAATTGCAATTAAGATATTTTAGTATGAAAAAATCTGATAATATACCTGGATGATGTATCAAGGCTCTTTTTTTGTACGCTTTTTTGATATCATCCATGGACGCACTTTTGCTGATGCCCAAAATTTTGTAGTAATCTTTTCTTTTGGATTTTCTCAGGGCTTCTTTCGCTTCTTGAAGCAATCGTCTATAATCTAAACGGAATAACTATTTCTTTAGAATACTCTATGATTTCCAAATTTTTTAGATATAAAAATGATTAAAGAACGCACCTCGACTCTTGTCTATTTTATAAGCTCTTTCATAATCGCGGACAGCTTCTTCGTAATTTTGGTGTTCCATGTAGCACATTCCTCTTCTCAGTATTGCTTTTAGGTAATTTGGATCGAGTTCCAACGCTTCTGTGCATTCTGCTATGGACTCGTTCAGTTTTCCAAGCTAAAATTTTCATTATTCAGTACATGAAATACAAAAACTTTCTCAGACATCATTAAATCTTTGAATTTACCTTTGCAGCCACGGTGGCTTTATTGAAATGTAATTTTGAATTAGCAGATTTATTGAGCGGATCGATCTCCAGAGCCTCGCTGTAGAGCGTGTAGGCTTCATCGTAATGACCCATCTTGAATGCCACACTACCGTCACTTTTCTTCTGTTTCAACATCTTTGCTTTCTGAAAAAAAATTATAGCGAATGAAATACAGGCCGACTTCCGAATAAGAAACCTAGCAATAAGAAAGAGCTCGAGTGTTTCGTGCGCGAAACCTCTGATTAAGTAATCAGCCAGGGAGAGATTATTCGGACAAAATAGAGTGAATGATCTAGTGTAAATTAAATAAATAATGCAAATATGAAATGATTCTGTAATATTTTCTTCGACTTTATACTACAGACCGACCTCCGAATAAGAAACCAAAAACCCCCAAGGGGAAGAGTTTTTTTCTTATATATCGCATATCCCCAACAGGCTCGGGCTCCGCGCTCACTACCTCTGTCTGTCTTTCTCACTCTTTATTTCCGCGTGCGATCCTCTCAACCAGAAATTCGATCGAACGCTCGAACGCTACGACTTTGTATTCACACGTTTTCGACTGCCATTGTAACTTTTACGCTACTTTGTATTCGCACGTTTTCGACTGCCACTGCAACTTTGTATGCTACTTTGTATTCACACGTTTTCAACTGTCGCTGCAACTTTGTATTCACACGTTTTTGACTGTCGCTGCAACTTTGTATTCACACGTTTTCGACTGCTGCTGCAATTTTGTCTTCACACGTTTTCAACTACGCGTGGACATTTATATAGCGAATTTTTGTTTCACGTTAATATACATAATATTGAATATTATTGTATACCAGCTGTTTCTGAATTACTATTAATTGTCATAAAATGATCGAAATTATAAAGAAGCGTAAGAGATCGGACTGTATGTAGTTTATGACAGTTAGTAGTTAATTAGAAACAGCTGGTACACAATAATATTCAATACTAAGTATATTAACGTGAAAAAAAAAATTCGCTACATAAATGTCCACGTGCAGTCGAAAACGTATGAATACAAAGTTGCAGCGGCATTCGAAAACGTGTGGATAGAAAGTAGCATACAAAGTAGCAACTTTGTATTCACACGTTTTCGACTGCGCGTCGACATTTATGTAGCAAATTTTTGTTTCACGTTAATATACATAGTATTAAATATTATCGTGTACCAGCTGTTTCTGAATTAAGAAACAGTTTATGACAGTTAGTAGTTAATTAGAAACAGCGGGTACACAATAATATTCAATACTATGTATATTAACGTAAAAAAAAAATTCGCTACATAAATTTCCACGCGCAGTCGAAATCGTATGAATACAAAGTTGCAGAGGCATTCGAACACGTGAGGACACAAAGTAGCATACAAAGTAGGAGCGTTCGAGTGAGTTTCTTGTGAGGATCGCACGCAGAAAATTATTATTCGAAGGTCGAACTATAATATTTTTTATTTTGTAACACAATATTTTTTTAAAACAAGATGTAAAGCAAAAATAGAACGTACCTTATAAATTTCCAGAGCTTTCGTGTGATCGGGTGCGAGTCGAAGCACTTCTTGGAAATGTGTAAAAGCTCGTTCAACATTGTCTTGATAATACAGGCACATGCCGCGTACGTACTTCGCATCGGCGTTGGATCTATCTTGATGTAGAATGTCGCTGCAAATTTTTTGTATTATTTTAATTACAGATCGAAACGTATTACGATATTATACATCATAAGCAAAAATTTGAAAACTCTGCACTAACTTTGCTATTTCTTGAGCTTCCTGGTATCTTCCCAGTAACGCCAAACACTCTGCTTTCGTTAGTTTAAATCTTGGGCAAGATGTACTGACATCAATGCAGCGATCCATGCAGAACACAACCTTTGCACCAAATTCGATAAATGAATCGATTTTTAAGAGTGAAATTTTCATTTTATTACTTTAATGATGAACTGCTTTGTTAAGCACGATTATTCTTTGTTTAATTTTAAAGCCAATGTATTAAGTGGCTTGGTGCACAAAAGAATATAAATCAAGTCAAATTGCGTGTAAATAAAATCAATTTTGAATTTTTGATCAACATGCTCACATTTTCTTTTATTTTTACAATATTGGATGAAAAAAAAACGATACCTTGCGATAATCTTTGGCCACGTACGCAGCTTCCGCCTGTCTCATGAATCCCTTAACATACTCCAGAAGTTTACGATCATTGGCAGTTGTTTCTGAAGTTGGGTCTGCAAGAGCCTTTTTATCAAGAAATCTTTCAGCCTCTACAATTTCTCCAAGGATCATGCAACATTTGATTATCCGGGGATAAGCCTGAAATGAATAAATTTATGGCTAACTGTAAAATAAAGAAGTTTCTAAGGATTTATTAGAATCTTCACATACTTTGACAAAGTGAGGATCGAGCTCTATACACTTTTTCGCATCAGCCAGGGCATTGCGATATTGAAGAAGCATCATGTAACAGGCTGATCGATTCCCATAGTATGTAGCCACATTTGGACACAATTCTGGAAAGATATTACTTTTTTACAAACACTTTGTAAAAAGTTGCTACATTGTTTGCTTTGTACTTTGTTTGCTACTATTTAGCAAATTTTATCACAATTGGTAGAAAATAGAAATATAATTTATTCGAATTTGGTCATTATTACTTCTTTATTATCAATTTTCATCAAAATCTTACCAATTACTTTGCTGTACTCTTCAAGAGCTGCCTTGTATTGTGCAGTGGAATACAATTCATTAGCCTCAATTTTCTTCTTTTCGGCTAGACTGTAAAAATTATTAAAATATATTTTTGTTTCCCTGAAGTAAAAAAGAAAGTTTGGCGTATATTTTTTTAAATCAGCGTCAAAAAACATAGCGCCATCTGCACGAGCTATCGTTATCCCCCTCACTTTTCTCGCACCAAAGAACTAATGCGCTCGTATGCCTGTGTCCTGAATACTTTCAGACATTTTTCAAGCTATTCTCGTTTCCGACGAAAACGTGATGCCAAGAGTTCTGGCTATTCGAAATTTAGCCAGAAAATTCAAGAAACGATGCGGTCGAAGACACTTCCGCGCTTTTATTTATAGAATACATGTGGTCAATAATCTTTATCAATCGTGAATCCTTGCACTGCTTATAACGCTTTCTTATCGACCATTACGAAACGCGAGTACTTGCGCACTTTGTATAAAACGTGACATCTTTTTGTCTCGCATCGTGACAATGTTGCATTTTTTTTTATATATATATTTTTTTTAATGTCAAGAACGATGTACTTACATTTCAGGGTCGATAGGCTCAGTTGTCATTTCGTCATCCATCGTATCCATTGCAACATTGTTACAGTCTGCCATTTTTTGATCCTTTACAAATTGTCAGGCGAATCCCTCAAAGTCCTCGATCCTCTACAAAGTAAGCTTTCTCGATGTTTCTCCCGTGCGTTTATCACAACTCGTTCAACATCTGTTGAACTCAACGCGAGTATCAATGCTGAAGCAAAGTATGAACGCAGGATGTAACAAAAAAAAAGGCCACAATCACCGTAATACGCGAGACTCGCTAATAATTTGTAAAAACGATTTAATCGTGATGCGACGAACCCAAATTCTTTAAAAGATTAAATATGTATTATTGAAATTGGCTGACTTTATCCTTAGAAAAGAATATTGTTAAGTGGCAGGCGAAATTTTTATTTTTACAAGGAAAAAAAAAGCCAACGATCGAGGACTCCGTGACTTGGTCGACTGTCGACTGCGCTGCGCCACGCCAACCACCAACCATTTGGATAAATTGTTTCAAGTTTCGACATTCATTATTGGCGCCGTCTATCGACGATAATGCGACATTCAGAATTTTACCGTGATACCACCTATTAAATATTTTTGAAAAGTTGAATTACTTACTGATGATAAAATACATATTTTTTTGAACATTCTACTTGATCGACGTTTCAGTCTGTTGCAGGAAATTCCCTCTACTATATATATATCGTGTCTAGATTTATGAATTAAAAATAAAAGGATAATCGATGTGTCATCACATTCACATTTAATGCGTACAAAAACGTAAATATAATAATTGAGATACAATAATTTTTTCTCATCAGCGATATAGGACAAAGTCGTATATTGGCGAACCGATTCAGCAATGTATACATTTGTTGATTCGAAGTGTCATTTCTTATTTTTTTCAAGCCTCTCAAACACCCGACCACAATTAATATCTAGTATTCGTTTCAACCTATAGAGAAAAGAGAGTTTGCTAGAGGAAAATCTACATATGTATATATTATCGAATTTCGGGGTTTCGAATGCGCATGAAACCACATTTTCGTCTCTCCTTTTCACTCGTAAACTCTACGATACATCCTCGAATAATTTCGAATAGACAATGATAGAAGTTTTAGAAGAAGACGTTTTTTTATCCTAGCGAATAGAATGTATAACCAAATTGTTCTTTTTTTCTCATTAATTCTTGGCAGCAGTTATTATCCTATCCTTCAAAAAGAATTTGGACCTTTTTACAGGTCAACACTTTACGATCACTTTCCCCTACAGATTTTTTTTACCGAATTCGGATAAAAGAAAATATTTTTTATTGACAAAGATTTTTATCAATGACGGAAGAAAAAATATTATTTATCGTAGACTCTTTTGACCCTTTCGTACATATACACCGGATATATAGCTAAAGTATCGTCGAAAAATTTGGAAGCAGTCAAAATTGATAGCTCGTAAATATAAAGTGACCGAAGATAAATTTTTCTTGCGCACTTTATCGCTTTTGCACGAGTACTTCAAAATTTTTGGCGACAGAGTGCGTAAAGGCTGTCTCGGGAGGTTAATATATTTTTTTAACGCAAGCAAATTTTTCGTCTCCAATGTTATAGACGCAACTTTAAAATTTTCAATTAGTTTTTTCTAAAAAAATTTATCTGTTAAAAAGTTTGAGAATTTTATCGTGCTACCTTTTAAATTTTATTGAACCTTCCGACACGTCCTGTACGCACTGAATATATTTTTTCATTCTATAGTAGTATCTATAACATCTAATACATTTGATATAAATGGCCTCTTTCAATGTATTTTTGATTCTCGCCTGCATTACTTTTTTCTTGCTCTTTGCCATTTCATTATTTTCCAGCCGGTCTAGAATTTTATTTCATTTTATATTTATGTTTATATAGTTGATAGATATTGGATGGACATTATTCAATTCATTTGTAATATTTTTTTTTTGTTCTTTTCTTTCGACGCATGTTAATATATCTTGGGTGACTTTTCAATTCGTGGATGGAATTTTTCAATCGAATATCCGGCAATCGAACTGTCAAAAAAAATGAGAGAAGAAGAAGATAACGAAATAAGAGCAACGAACGAAAAACCACGGCTGTTGCTTTGTTCTTTCGAATGAACAATCTTCTTTGCTTTCAGTACGGAGCTGCCTTGCTGCAGACAACGCTTTCGTTCCTCGTTGTTCGTTCTTGACTTACAATTATAAAATACTTCTTTTCGAAACTGTACACAGCCGATATTTTTTCTTCCCTTCGCTCGTTTCTTGCTCCGTCCACCTGCGCCTTCGACTCCAAAAACTAGTCGAGAAAATTTAAAAATCTATCCCGTGTTTAAAAATTAATAGTAGTAATAGCTTGACCTAATATTCACTCCTCGCATTTTCTCTAACGAATCGAAACAATGCGAAAAATCCGCAGTCCCACGCTTTCGGCGCAACTACATTTCATTTTTTATCATACCAAGCGTATTATCTTAATCTATAAATATTTATATATTTATACATATATAGTTTCATCTTCGTTTTTATCATAGAACGCGAATTTTTAAATGCAAACGTCAACGTTGTTTCCCCATCTCGTGTCTAAAATTAAATTCACGGGGTTCATCAATTTTTCATTTTTTTTTGTACTCTATCTACGTATCAACATTATACCGATAATTTGTCACATTACATCGATACTAATCGGCGGTTAAAAATAATATTCCAATTCGCTTTTTTCCGCACGTTTTGCAAATCCGATTAACGAGATGAGGAAGTGTGAGAGAGCATTGTTTTCGAACTGTGATTTTATCATTTTTTTTTTGGTATATCGTTTTGAACGTGTGAACCTACGTTGGATTCGGCAATCCAAAAAAAGTTCGAACATCGGTCACTTAACTATTTACACTATCGTCGGAGAACATTAATAATAATAATGAAATCTTCGAGACCGCGTTCTCGTCATAAATCCAAAGTTACAACCTCCTTTTTTTCATATATAATTATATTAAAAATCGATCGTGGCTATTTTGATTTCTCTTTACTCGTTTTTTTTCTAACATTCAAGTGGGAGAGATATCTCGACAACCATTCATGCTCAAAAGGAATGTCCTGCAGCAAAAAAAAACGAAACGAATCGTAAAAATTGAAAGGCCAAACGATCGAGGCAGACAGAAATTCAACCAACTTTCTGCGTATTGTCTAACAATAATAATAATAATAATACACGTGTATTTATATACCTTATTCATATATCGTGTCAGATTGCATTTCGTTGATTTGTTAAATCTCTCAGTCTCTATATGACATTTAAAATATAAATGAAACGACGTTCCGACGTCTCGCTGGTGAAACACCCGACAATCTCTTTCTCGTTTACGAGTACGAATCGCGAGACGAAGAGATTTGTGTTTATCTTTAGAAAAAGAAAAACTATGAAATAGAAAAAAAGGACATTATTTCCTCGAGGAGTATGTATTAGGTACTGGTAATACGTGTATGCGCGCACAAATCGTGAATGAACGAAGAGGTGCGCGTATACGAAGATTCTAACGTTACAATGTACGTAAAAGGAAGCGGTTAGACTTTGACTTATTAGACAGTGGTACCGTAAGTGCTGAACATAACCCTGGTCGTGTCAGTGTCCAGAGTAACGTCCTCGGGCGAAGCAAGGTCGACCTTTATCGAGCCCGAATTGTTTCTCCTTCTTGCCATACCACCGCCCCAATTCGACAGAGTCCAGTGATAAGTCTCGCCCTCTTTCTCTTCGTTCGGAGTGTCCTCGGTCTCGTCTTTGTCGAGGCCGGTCTCTATCGACACCGAGGACTGCGAAGCTACGGAATCGAAACTCGAATCACCGCCTCCACCGCGGTAACGATTCACCGATTCTATCGCCATTTCGCCCGGTGATTCCTCGATCGCTCGTAAAATATTTTGACAAATTTCCGAGTCGAGCGGAATCGGGTCTTCCGAATCACGATTGTGAATCGTTACCGCTATGTGTGCTGGATGTGGAATTGGCAATGGGATCAAAAGCTTTTCTGCGCTGTACGGTCGCATCTGACGTTTCCATGGCTGCCAGCGACCCTCGCTGTTCGAATTTCCCGATACGGCGCCGCATCTCGGAGGCCTCGTCGAGGTCAGCAGAAGACCACCGGTATCGCTGAAAAGATTTTGTTTTTGTTTTCTCAATTTACTAAATCATTTCTATATTAACAATACTTAATTTTATTATTATTAAATATAACTAAGTCTTACCATCGTTTCTCAGACTTCCTGCTGTTGCAGGGTTGCTTCGCTCGCGGATTGAAAGCCGAAACTTCGAGGTAGGGACTGTGAACTTGAATATTTCCGCGCGGCGCATATATCGCCCCCAGAAGATCCGGACCGTTTATTCCACCGAGCTCCGTGCTGTGAACCATTTCCGAATATCTCGACAGATCGACTCCTGGATGGGGCTCGAGTTTGAATTTTGTGTCCAATTCGTCCAGAGGTTGTAAGAAATCAAGACTGAATATGTCCGCGTACATGAGTCCGGCCAAGCCAGCCCAGTCACCGACTCCGAGACCTTTGTTTTCCCAAAAGTCGTCCTCACTTCCGGGGAATCGAGCGAATACGTGCGAAGGATACAGACGTTCGAGCATGAGAGCCGCTTGTTGGATTACGACCTAGAATACAATTGATTTTTTATTATTTTTTGAGTGATTTTTATACGATAAAAAAGTTACTTTCGCACGTACTTTCAGATCGAGCGTTGTCAATTTTATTTTACTCCGCACAGCAACTCCCAGTCCAGTCTGTAAATCTTTCCTGCGACGATCCAATTTTTCGTGAAGAACGGAGACGAGATCGCGTGCCTCTTTCTCGAGCGATTTGTACGGATCCCGCGTCTTCGCGAGGCTCGTTGCGAACGGACTGAAGCAAGCCTCCACGAATTGGGCAAAATCACGCTGCGGCTGTGTTATCAAACGCTCAGTCTCTTGTTGAAACGCGAGAAGCTCGTCGAGCTCCAATTTCGCCTCGAACGCTGCCAACGCTTGCTCCGGTTTTATCTAAAAAAGCAGAATTTTTGTAAAAACAATGTTTAATTACATTTTTTCGAACAAAATATCGATTGATCACCATTTGTGATTTTTTTTACCTGATAATAATAATCGGAAGCCAATCCCGGACCGGCTATTCTCTTCACAACGAAACTGTCGCTGGCGGGAATTCTTCCACGACTCTTTATCACCAAGTGGAACATTGCCGTATCCCACACGACTCTGATCCAATAACGTATCACAGCGACTAAGATGAAAAATTTCAATAATTAATAATCAAATAATTAATCGATAAAAAGTATTGGAACTTACCTGTCAATATTAAAAACGAGATGATAGGACAAACAACAACGGCTACGGCGAGAGCTACGACCGGTTGTAGGCAGCCTTGAACGCCGATGTTCCAGACGAGAGCTTCCATGACGACGAGATAACGATTGCGACTCGATTCCGGGCTATCGAGATCCATGACGAGAGCCATGAAAGCGTGAAGCAACATTGTTACGACCGGCATCCTGTTATCGGATAATCAGAAATAATTATTCACATCGTAAAACCACCATCACGTTGCTAGAGAGAGAAAAAAAGAAAAAAAAATCCCTCGACTAACCAGATAAAAGCTGACAGAGCGATGATAAGTGAGCCGAAACTTGCGACGATGCAAACTATGGGGAAAATAAAGAGAATCGCCAATGTACCCAGAAGCCCTTTGACTCCGTAATTCCATAGTCTGTTTATATGCCTTGTCATTCCTTTTCCGATAAATCCTGTGAACAGATATTATTACGTGACAAACGTGGGGGGATTATTGGAAATGTAAATCATCAAAAATGAGCTGACCAGTGTCAGGTTCTGTCTCGAAATGCGTTCGACTCTTGCTGATATGTCGCCACAGCGAAGTTAGTCTAGAGCATAACGTTGGCGTTTGCGTTGATTTTCGTGGGAATAGAGTTCCATTGAGTTGACTGAGTTCTAAATCAGGAGTGAATGGTTGAACGAGCAGCAGAGCTCGAAAAGAAACTCTGCTGCACCAGGGCACAGCGACGCCTAGCAGGAACATCGCGTTCCAGGTCCAACACCACGTTCTCGCGATATAATTTATCCAGCGCCACATTGGCCACCTTTGACAAAAAAAAGCGATTATTGATTGAAATAAATTGCTCGAGGATTTTCCATATCGGAATCATTTTCGATTTTACCTGGTCGTCGTTGTGTGCAAAACTTCTCTCTCGACGAGGAAAACAGGCTGACTGGGATCAGCTCTAGGAGTCGTTATCGAAGTCGGCGTGTTACTCAAAACAGTGGGAATTACCTCGGACATTCCCTGAAAGCTTCGTTTGACGATCCAATTTCTCGGTAACCAAATTTGCGTCGGCCACTGAAAACTCCTCGTCGGCATTTTGACTTTTCGCAATTCTTTCAATAATACGGGTTCTCTCTGTAAAAATGAACACTTTTTAAATCTTTTCACAATCACAAATATTATTTGAAGTTTTAAAATTACGAGAAGAAAATTCGCGTACTTCTCGCATGAACGTGAGATCGCGATTGAGAAAATAAACTGTTTGCTGCAAATTTTGCAAGCTGCACAGGGAGAGAGCTTCTTCGTGGGCGCTCCATTCGCACTCGTCGATGAAATTCGCTTCGGCTTCGCGCATACGATCGCGCATCCATGGACCGATCCGCGAGAGAACCGGATGTTCTTCCTCCATGCGAATTCTCAACGAATCCTTAGTCTGGGTGAGCTTTCTCTGAACGTTTTCGACAGCTCGGTGCATGAGAACGACAGACTGTGCCTGTTGCACCAGTAGCTGAGCAATGCCTTCTCCGAGGCTCAAAATATCCGGATGTGAAAGAATGCTCGAATAAACCCTCTGGAGATATTCTCGCATAACAGCTTCATTGACTTGCTGCTCTATCTCGTCATCCGGTTTCTTCTGAGCTCGCAGTTCCGAGATCAATCTTTCTCTGAAGTGGAGGAACCAGCCTCTTGTTTCCCGTTCTAGGATTGAAACCAGCGTTGGCAAGGCTTTTCTTATAATGTCTCGGCTGAAGAGGCGCAAATCCACCGCGGCTCCGCCCGGTGTCCCAAATACGAATGGGACGGGAACCGGAAGCAATTGGGAAGATTCTCGCTCCACTTCGAATTTTTCCATCGTTGCACGACGCAGCTGCTTTCGCACGAAGCCGCAGAGAAGTTCCAGAGAATCCTCGTACTCTGGCTGCATAATTTTATTTTTTTTTAAACGAGATGTATACTTTTTTATTAAGAAAATTAAAACACAGCGAGTTTATCTTACCCTGCAGACCAATTCTGCGACGAGATACCGACATCGCTCTTCTCGAATTTTTCCGTCTAGATTTTGAGCTTGCAACGAGGGCACTCCGATTATGATGTCTGAAAGGGAAATATTTTAAAATCGGATATGATATTTGACACATTTCCTCCGATTACGCAAAATCACAGTGACTCTAAAATTTTTCAATTGAATGTTCTGTTCTTTTTGTCCTTAATTACCGAGAAGTCTGAGCAGGCCGGTCAGTAGCGCTTTGAGGGATTGCGAAACGCTGAAACAGTGCGAGACGAGTCTCGCTCTAGCAGTAACGACGAGAAATCTCGTGGCAAGTGCCAGGTCTCTGAGCAAAGCGTCTCTTCTCCTGTCACGTCCGCGTTGTAAAAGTCCACTCAATCGCCAACGATGAGTCTGCCCAGCAAAGTTTATCGAGTCTACCTCGAATTCCCTGCAAAACGAACTCGTTAATTCTACTGATAATACAACGAGATGGACGCAATTTACAAATCATGAGCAAATTTTTCTTGCAAAATAATAAATGTTTGCTCAGCAATGCATATTTATTCTTTGGAAAAATTTGATCAACGATGTTTGTCCATCTCTGAGAGTGAAAAGCACTTGCCAAGGATTCTCAGAGTCTAGAAGTGCTTCATTGAAATTATTTTTACAAAAGTTCCAAAACTTGACGATTTTCCAGGAATAAAAATTTCTACGAATTTTCTACTTATAAAACGGATACATACTTTTTTTTATTATCAATGCGATGAATTAATTCGTATAAATTTTATTCCACGAGGAAGAGATAAATTCACAATCAAATTTGTACAGAGTTCTCTTTACAAGAAACTGATTAATTCTTTTTGCCACCGAACTCGCCCACACTCAAGAGCGATAAAAACTCTGAACGCTCACACTAGAGTTACTGTAAAAAAGCCCTTCTACGCGCGACTAAATATAGTTTTATGAGCCATTGCGAAAACTACGGACCACTTCCGTTCTAATCGTCAAAATAATACCAGCCCAAAAGTACCAAAAAAAAAAAGATAGAAGATAAAACGTCGGAACGTCTGTTCCAATTAGTGTTCACAGTTTCGAGTTTTCCACACCATCCTTATTTACAAAATAATGAAAACATGCCGAACGCCGATTAATAGACAGAGTTTGAACGTTTAGTAGTTTTATTGAAATTGTGACGATTGCTGGGAGAAGTGACGTGAACGAAAAAAAAAACGTATTAACGAAAACGTATATATACACGTGTGTTGGAGTGTCGGGATTGTATTTGACGTACCCGCATCTCCGAATGCTCTCCAACTGAGTGGCATTCAGCTTCTTCGGCTTTCCATACTTATCCTTGTGCAAGCTTTGCAAAAATCGTTACACAGTCAGTGACATGATCACAAGAGAAAAAACGATGTTGCGCGATTTCTCGACGTTTATTGAAATATTGAAAAATGTAAAATAAATTCAATTTCAAAACTGTCACGTTAACAGATGCTTATTCTTATTCTAGCGCAAGTTCGAAGCAAACCCATGAGCGAATATATTCGAAACACTAAATCTATCGCAATATCAAATCTACTGACAAATGAACAAAAAAAAAGACGAGAAAAGCTTGGCACGTGACGAAAAAACATTAAGTGTCTCTATACGTAGCCAGCTAGAATTGAGAAAAGACTAAAAAAAAACTACGATCGATGAAATATGAGTAAAAAATTCTAAAACGAGTGAAACAAATTGTCGTTTGAATTTAAAAAAAAACTTACCCCCGTTCTCTTATACTTTCTAACTGTTTGTTGGTGAGTCTCCTGGGTTCTCCCTTGCTGTCAACCGCGACGGCGTCGAGCTCGTCGAAGCTCGGAGCGACGAACAGGTCCCTGAGATGGTGCTTCTTCCGCACGAGCGTGTCCTCGCCGTCCGTGCACGTCGACAAAGGCGGCGGCAACACGATCGGGAACGTTCGCCAGTGATACAAGAATTGCTGCGCAACATCCTTGATGTTGTGGACGAGCGCCTCGACCTCGGCCGGCGCTCCTCGCAGATGCGAGACGTCGAACTCCACCGGTTCTTTCTGAAAAGACACATATTTAACACTTATTGAATCAATTCTATTGAACATTTATTGAAAATTTAACATTTATTGAATCAATTCTATAAACGAAATATAAAATTGAATGTACAGTGCGTACGTGTAAAGTTGAGGCAAAAATCATCAAGTGAAATTATTTTCAAGTTAATCTGACGAAAATTAATATTAATGTTCCTTGATGGCATATTAAAATACGATTAAAATTTAAGAAGATTTATCGTACAGATATCGAGATATTCATTGTGCAAAATAATAACTTTTAACACGGGGTCTTATGAGAAGTCACAAAAACATTGGATTTTCAAAGATAAATATCTCGATTTGCAGACGGTGGAAGTTACTAAAATTTCGACACAAGTTGGGTATCACATTAATCTCAATGTGTGCCAAATTTTAGCGAAAAAAGTTGGAAAATAATTTTCACTTGAGAAACGATAATACCTTCTTAACATGTTACCCTTCACAACTGCATGTTCACATTATTCTCCACGTTTTTTCCTTTTTACTATTCTTATCGTATACATATGTATTAATATATCCTATTTTATTTTTAATAATATTTATTAGTTTATTAGTACGTAGTTCTTTATTTAAGTTAAAGATTATTTGATAGTAGTCGCGAATTTTTTTTGTAGGAACATTCGTTCCTCCTCGCTCCTTCTTCCGTTAAAAATGAAATTCGGGAATTTTCTGAAATATGTACTTTAATTACCTAGTTAATTAGTCTCAAAATTCATTAGGGCAAAATTACCCATTAAACGTAATTAAAATGTAATAATGACATAACACCCAACAGAATGAGATAATAAACTGTGATTATTTGTCAGAATCTTTTAGTATTTTATATGAGGAACTTTAATAAATATATTTTAATAAATATACTTTAATAAATATAAATATATATATACTCGCGTTAGAGTGGGGGAAGCGCTCGAGCAAGAATTAGGGGAACCGTGCTTATTGCGAGCGTTCTTAATCGGAGATTGCACTGTATTTTGAATCGTTGAAGCTTGATCGCGATACGAACCTCTGGCTGAAAAGCATCTCCGTTTATGTGATGGTAAGGTTGAGGTGGAGGATAGGCCTGATGATTCGGCCCGGTATTTGCCGAGTTTGCTGAAGTTGAATTTAAATTGTGGGGCATCTCGCGCGTGAAGAGTGTGCGCGGGCGCTGAGGTCAGCTGCCCCGAACTCCAACGATTTCTTCATACACCATGCTGCTTGTAGCCACCATTTGCCATTCCTCACTGTAACAATACAAAAAAGATTAAATGATTTTTAATAAAAATTGTTATATTCTACAAAAATAACATTTCTTTTTCCCTCTGTGCATATCCTCATACCCTACTTGATCGTTAAAAAAGCATGCTCCACCGGAGCTTTCGCGTTTGAATATTTTATGAGAAAAATAAGTGTCACAACGGACACGCATGTATTTATTTTTCTCAGCTCTCATTTATGACGACGGATCGACGTGATCGATAAACCGAGACTCGCGTGACTAATTTTCCAAGTCGCATTCACATCTGTATGATTTTTTTGCGATATTTGCTCTTTATGCGTTTATAATTGAGCTTCTGTTTTCTAGTTCATTACATTTCCGTGAAAAGCAGCTTCAACGAGACCTCCTTTCGGTCTTGGATTTTTTAAAAATTAATTTATAGTAGAATGAAGAAAATTCGTCAAAATCGTCGAAGTGGAATTTCATATTGAGGGAATAGCATTATTACGAGGATGTTTGTGCACAGCTTGGAGCAAGTGCGACTTCCATTAGAAGATTATATATCCTATTAAACGATTAACGCACTCGACATTCCACAACTATATTCTCTTTTGTGGTCTGCGAGGGATTATTCCGAACTAGAATGCGAACTGAATGATTTCATCTATTTCACGCTGTACCATCAGCTCGAATATTTCCACAAACTATCTTTCACCGAGTTTAACAGAATTGTTATACTTTTCTGAAAAATAAAAAATTAATTTAATAGTCGTTTAATTAAAACTAACATACATATTTGTTTGTTTTTCAATAAAGTTTAATAATATTATTTGACTAATTTGACAAAAATTGTTATTCTTTTCTGAAACATACAAAATTAATTTAAAAATCGTTTAATTAAAACTAACATACATATTTGTTTGTTTTTCAATAAAGTTTAATAATATTATTTGACTAATTTGACAAAAATTTCCATACGAATAAATCGTGAAGATAATTGGGGAAATATTAATTAGTTTCGTTTACCAGAAGTTGACAGGAAACTTGTCTGGCGTAAAATACAAAGTGATAAATCCGGAGAGACGAAACAGACGAGTGAGAGAACAGAAATCGCGTCTCGTTTCTCTCTCTCTCTCTCTGGTCCTCTCTGTGTATAGAAGCATTGTCCTCGTGCAAAGCAACGCGAGAGAGCGGCATTTAATTCCACTTCCTGAGGGGAGAAAATGTACACCGAGAACGCAGAAAGCGAAAGAGAGAAAGAAAAAGGGAGAAAGAGTCAGAGGTCACTGTACAATCTTGAATTACGATTTTGTGAATGAACTTTTCATTTCCCCTTATTTTTTATTCAAGATTTTTCCCCAGAGACTCGGCGCTCTCACCGAGTTTCAATGTGTATCTTTTAAAAAAGTTTAGTTTTACAGACTGTTATCTAATGAAAATTTGTTATCAGCTTGGCCTACGAGATTAAGAATCAAATGAAATTCTCTGGGGAAATTTTCAATTCTCTTTTCAAATTTTCGTCGTCAATGCGTTCAAGACACGCCACTACGACTAAAGAGTTCTTAAATTCGATGATCCCGGTTGAGCGTCCCTGGGTTCTAACGTTTATGAGGAGAGACGAATTTTATGCCACCTTCGCCCTGGGGTATATATGATAACGGGAAGGGGAAGTAAACTCGATCGATTTTCCTGTCTGTGTATATAGACACGTTCATGACAGCACACCCTCTCAGAAAATTATATCTCCTTCCTTCCTAAAACGAATAAACAAGACAAAAAAAAGAAGAATCAAATTGATAAGCTTTCGTTATTAAGAAAATTCTCATCAATCCTGAATGCTTTTCCAGCCCTTGGCAAACAATTTTCCTCTTTTCTATTAAAAAACTTTCTGAAAAGCGAATCTGGTACGAAAATGAGAAAAAAACCTCTCTCTCTCTCTCCTCTCAATCATCGTTATTATCTGACCAGAGATATTAAATGTTTCAAGGAGAAAAGAAAATTGAATCAGTCGATCATAATTAAACGCTTCTGATTGAAAATCGTCTATTTTCCTTTAAACGAATAAATTTTTAAATGAAATTCCTCTTCAGAGGAAAATAACGTTAGAGGAATTTTAAGGCTTGCTTTCTCGCAGGAATACACAACATGACTGTCCAGAGCTCGAACATTATCCAATTTTCTCTTCGATATACTATAATTGACAGTTCACTCGTGAACGGACACGAAGGTTTCCAGAATCCTCTTCGCAAAGAATTCATTTATTCCTATTTTTTTTTACCTTTCACGATGATGAATCGTTTTCAACAATTTTTCAAACATTCTTAATCATTGAGAAATTTTTCTCAACGCTTTTCACAAAGGCTTACAAAAAATATGATAAATATTCATCGAGGAAGCGGGAAAAACGAATCAACAATTGTTTGTGAAAAGTTGAGTACTTTCACTGCGATTGTCTCAGACCATTTTTCTCATTGAGCTTGAGAAACATTTTTTTTTAATAGCATTCAGTTTTGCCATTTCGAATCATGACCCATTTACGAGAATTAAAGGTAGTCCATCTCGAAACCGAAGTTTCTAACACACTTTTGCAATTAAAACTTGTATGTATAAATTTAAATGTACGCAAGCAAGCAAATCTGCAACTCGATTTTCGTTTTCCCTGATATCAAATTAGAACTTTGCAAAGTTTAACTCTCAAACTACTGCCGTTGATAAATACGTTGCGATAATTAACAGTGATTTTTAAAAAGAGTTTGAACGGTAACAAGAAACAAGTTTAGCGTAATTTTCGGAAAAGCTGCGATTTCGAATAATTACCAATTTCCCGCGTGTCGCAAAAATAAAGTTAAAAGTAAAAACGAAATTAGAGACTGGCAGCAATGCTGAATTATCCATCGTTACGCCCCTTTTTATTTAAGCTGTATATTATTATGGTATTTCGCATGCAAGTGTTGTGTGTCAGTCGTGGCGGCGGACACATCCTTGTGAAATGAAGACGGATTAGAGTCTAACTGCATAATGACTCGGTGCATAACCGGAACGAGTGAACAGAGAAAGAGAGATGAAATGAAACGGAGCGTTGTAGAATCTCGGGTCTCCGACAATCCTGTTCTTTCCATTCATGTTCTTGCTTTTTTTTTCACCGCTCGAACCGCAAAAAAAGGTTTACTCGGAATTGAAGAAAGTTGTCGCACGACACGACAACAGTCGGATCAAATTTAAGAACGTAATAAAAATATTAGCTCATTTTATCAGTGCTCGAAAAATTGCCAATTCATTATTTTTTATCAATTATTCATTATAATTGTACAAATTAGAGGAAATTTTTAATTATGAATTATGCAAATTGTGGAATTATTTGCATTCCCTTGTGTACGTTTTTCGACCGATTTGGCCAGGAAGCAATTGGTGATTTTTTTCCCCCTTCATCTCTTTCTCTCTCTTTTTTTTTCTTTTTCGTACAGGAATCTCGAACGTGACGAGTCGTATAATTCTTGATTAGATGGAATTACAAGGAGCATTCACGAGGCAACGAGTTTGTCCCAGTTTTAGAGGCGGTACACGCCTTGTTCTTCGACTATTATAAATTCTTCAATCTCCACGGATTATTTGATATTCAGACCGAGTCTAATTTACCCTCCTCGTACCAATAACTTTGCACACGTGCGAGAAAAACCTTGAACTCTGAACAAATAAATTTTATACATTACACACATCCCCAGAAAATATTAAAAATGTAATATATATTTTTATTCCAATATAAAAAAAAAAATAAAAAGGAGAAAAAAATGTTTGAGTGAAAATGTAAATCTGATAAAAATCCAATCTCAAGAGCGAAAAGGAAAAATGACGACGAAATTGGCCAAACCGACAATTTCGTATACAAACGCGCAGTTTCTCTCGCAGAGCTTGTAAAATGCAAAATTCAATGCTTCCTGATGAGTAACTTTGTACCGCAGTTGGAAAGTCGGATTCGGAGTTGACGCGCGTATGCGGGAACAAATTTAAGCTTTGATCGCGCGCACTCGACAGAGGTAACCGAGGAGAATATTTGTTTTTCTCGTGCGTCATACATTTTGCAGATCTTGCTTTTCGCTCTCCATGCATATACGCTCTGCTTATTCTCCTCGTTTTTCTTTGCGTACGCATAAGAGTCAA
Source organism: Cremastinae sp. A BG-2022a (assembly GCA_030522545.1). NCBI lineage: Eukaryota > Metazoa > Arthropoda > Insecta > Hymenoptera > Ichneumonidae > Cremastinae sp. A BG-2022a. Next base: position 865 of record JAPYYW010000250.1, on the reverse strand, counting down.
CCCAGGTGCGAACACGCGACGACTGTACGCTCTTCTGTCCAGATCCTCTTCAATATAAAAACGTCGCTAAAAACTGTCACGTTCCGCAAACAAGCTAAACACATTTTGTCCGTATTTCAATATTTTTCTCATGTTCCATACGATTTTATTTTCCTCTCTCTACTTCGGGAGTTGCCTAGATACAGAAAGAGGAAACGATATACCCTCAAAAAGCCAAAAAACTAATTTTTTGATCAGTTTTTTCAATTTTTCAATATGAATTCTTGAATTCCGCCTCGAATAAGTAGCATTTTCGTTATCTACAGGAAATTTTCTATCGAATAAGCTCTTAAAAACGATTTTAAAAAATTCAAAAATTTTTGCGAATTTTTGAAGGTATACCCCTTTCCATTTTTTCGAAAATCTTCAAGGCGTCATAACTTTTTGAAAAATTGATGAATTAACTTAATTCCTGCGCCATTCGCTTTATTTTGCAAAAATCTTTAAAAATCACCCCTAATAAACTTGATTTCATCGACAAATAAAAAAGATATCGCAAGTTGAAATTTTCATGGGTCTACAAGACCCAGTGTGACTCACCAAATTTCTTAAAATTTTTTTTTTCGTTATTAAGAGCCTATTCGATCGGAAATTTCCCGTAGATAATGAAAATAATAATTGTTCGGAGCGCAATCCAACAATTCATATTGAAATATTCAAAAAACTGATCGAAAAGTCAATTTTTTCGATTTTTCAATATGAATTCTTGGATTCCGCCTTGAATAAATAGCATTTTCGTTATCTACAGGAAATTTCCGATCGAATAGGCTCTTAAAATCGAGAAAAAAAAATTCAAAATTTTTTGCCAATTTTTTAAGGTATACCC
>JAPYYW010000249.1:0-69536 GCA_030522545.1 Cremastinae sp. A BG-2022a | reverse complement strand
GTAAAGTGTCGGGGTAAGACGTGTCGGGTCTCGCCAGATAGTTCGGTACCGAAAAACATTTCGTAGAAATAATTCGACAAGTTCAATTGAGTGTCAGTTTCAGTTATTTTCAATCGTACGAAAAGTGAATAGTTCAGTGTTTCTAATTTATAATATCGTTTCAAAATACTTTTAAAAAATGTTGGGGCGGGTGTATCCTATATTAAAAAAGACATGAGGCCTCTAATCAATTAATCGGAATAGAGTGCATTATGCGAAGTTGCATAAAGTGTACGCCTAGAAAAACAGCAAAATATAAATTCAAAAACATGTCAAAAAAAGCGGCCGGGCTGTAGCTCGTAAATTAAAAAAATAGACATGTTGTTATTTTTGTTGTCTATTTTTTCATTGCCTATGCTTTATTTTCGAGCTGTCTTTCGTCGACATATTCAACCCATTGTATAATTTTTAAAGAAAACTCCTACGCTTTCTTTTTTTTTTGAATTTCTTGTCCTGCACGCGGAAATGTGGAGATATTGTTCATGCGGTGCCTCCCTGCCACCACGAAGACAAATATTTGCCAGAGCTTTTAAGTTGCGTTCCAATATGAGAATTGAGCCGATACTAATATTGGCAGTGACAGGAGACAAGGAATCGACAAATATTTGACGGTTTCTCAAGCATTGTACGATTATTGTTATTAAAGACACCCTCTCATTCTACGTTTTGTCTAATATCAAGATCTATCGACATGAAAACTAAAATTGACGAAACTCAAAGTATCTTGGTATTTCATACTTAAATAAACAAAAATTTTGCAATAAACTCGTGAAATTTTTACTATCAAACCAATTTTTTTCTAATAGCTGCAATATATCCATTAAGTGTTTGAATACAAATTAAAAACATTATTCACAATGAGAATTGTTTATTTTTGTGGGATTTTATATTTTAAGCATTGTTCAAAGAATAAAAAAATGGAAAAAGGTAGTAAAACTTTATTTCCAAGTTTGTGACTTATTATCATTCAAAACCATGAGTTTGATGTAGTGACCCAAATTTTTGTTGTTCATATTCAAAAAATTATACAAATTTTCCATAGAAAAAAGTATCAAAATGTCGATTACTAAAAATCTGATAACTCTAAAAATTTTCAGTGAATTATTTTGAAAATTGACAATAATTTTTCATATAATTCGAAATAGCATATATTGAAAATTTAGGTATATACTCTCACCGTTCTTAAATCACTTCAATTCTCTCATCTTAACCATCTAAATAATTTATGTTTATCTTCAATTTTTTAATTATATTTTAAAAAATTTTATTACTCCATGATCAATTTTTCTGAATTAAAAATTCTTCAATTTTCAATTACCAACGTTGCACTTAAATTTTGTAATTTTTAACTTTTTCGACATAACTTTGAATTTTTCACAGATTGTCGTTATCGGGTCACTGACAACTGTAATTGAAATTCTCAGTGTTGAGATTCCTACTTCTGAAAGCAATATTAATATTCTAACGATACCGAAAAGCTGACAAATATTTGTCCCCATCGAACCAGTGACAGGAGATTGAGAATGAAAACAAAGTTCTCTTGTTTCCACGACAATGAGGGAGGATGGGTTTTTTTTCTGAGGTAACAAGATTGAAGAAAATATACGCTCACTTTTTTTTTACGAGCGTCGAAGACGATGGTTCCGTCTTGAAAAATAAAATCGAGGGTTGTTCGAAGCAACTTTATCCCTTCTCTTAATCCGGCCCTTCCTCCTCTCAGGATTAACCTTTAATTCTATCCGCCCTTACTCGAGACTACCCGCAACCTCTTTACTTCTCGAGCGACACGACGTCACGTTCTTGCCAGCTGAAAAATCCGATGGGGAGACCAGCGACCCTTATTTTTTTTCAAGTATTTATTCTTTCTTTCGCGTCAGTACACAAATAAACATTGTCTGCTTTTTGACATCGACCGCTTGGTGCACTTCATTTTTTATTTTTAAAGTACCGTTTTCTATTATATACTCTTTACAAGCATGCAAGCAGGGATGGACAGAGCTCGATACTTTTCTGAGAAATGAAAATTTTTCAATAGATAATCTTTATTGCCTCATTGACGAAATGAGCATCATCCATTGAAAAATTTTCATTTCTCAGAAAAGTATCGAGCTCTGCCCATGTCTGCATGCAAGTGTACAGCTAAAAAAATTTAATAGAGAAATAAGTCAAAAAAACATGCAATTTTTTCAGTTCAATGTTACAATAATAAAAAATTGAAAACAGACAATAAAATTTAAAAAAGTATGTTAAGAGATTCTAGCTCTTGAATTTCGTTTTTGTATACTACACAATGCTGTTTTAAATGCAATTACAATTTTTTATACATACAGCAATATACATATACATGTACACAAAGCTTTAAATAGTTAAAGTTATTGTTTTTCTTCAACTGTTTTCTACATTTTTAAAAATATTTTTAGGAAAATAGATGTTTGACGTATTTTATTTTGAAAATGCAAGACAAAGATATTTATTATTATTTTGGACAATTTTTTAAAAAAATGTTACATCACTAATAAAGTTGAATGTAAATTAATTGCGAAAAAATTATCGTAAAATGCAAGTAAAACATATGTTTCTCTATTATATTATTTTACGAGTTACTAAATTTTTTAAATATTTATAAATATACATTATTTAAAGGTAGCCATAAAAAATTTGTGAAAAGTAAAATATATTTAAAATTGCACAAATTCTCGCGAAAATTAGAGTTAAAAAATGTTTAATGAAAGATAAATTTTTGTTTGAAGACACGTCATTTACATAAAGAAATGTAAATATCTCGGAAAAGAGGCCGAATTTGCTCGAGATATAAATCAATTAAAGAATAACGAGGGAAATTCTTTTGGTTGACTGGATCACAAGAGCTCGCTGATTTCCCTCGAGCTGCGTCGCAGTCACCTTTTCCTCTTTTTATTATCTCTCAATCATAAAGAATCATTTGAAATATTCTCACGACATGCAACGAATTGATGATTAATGAAGATGCATTAACCATCGTGAGATGCATATAAAACTGAATCGTAGCAATGAAGATAATAATACAAACCTGCGAGAGCCGTTTTAAAACTGTACATAAAATAATTTCATGCGAATTATTGCATATTAAACAATGGATATGTATGCTTCTCGTAAGAGAGCAATTACCGAATTATGACGATCATACTATATGAATTTCACATCGATTTCTTTTTCCACAATCGTTTTCTCATAATTTTTCGCTTTCTCTTGTAGGCGAACTATATTAGTATTAGTAGCATGAAAATAATGCTAATAAAATGAGAAAAAATGTTGTTGAAAAAAAAATTTTATTCGAATTTACCTAAATTATTTAGTACGATAAATCTAAACGGATATTATGTAAATTTAACAAAATGATTTAATGTGTCTTGTAATACTCTATTAAATTTCTAAAATAACTGTTGAGATATAAATAAATAACAGAGACAATATATATAGCTAAAACTTTATGCACGTCACATTAGAATACAAAATACCAGTTTAACAAATTTATTAGATAATCCACTTAAATATTACAATAATTCTAATGCAAATGCACAATTTACGAATCTATCAAGTTAGAAAATCAAACAAATGTTAATGATTTTATTCAAATTGAAGTAAAACCAAATTTTGTACCCTTTAAAAATATTTTAAATCTACTAAGATTGGACATTATGATGCTATTGCTAAATAAGTACAGTTTTCCGAATGCACAGCTCACAAGAAAAAATCAATATCGTTTGCCCAATAATGCTTGAATTGGAATTTTTCTCAGCGAGCCGAAAAATTTCATATAATGCATTTCGCTAATAATTTAGTTTCTCAATCTGGCAATTGGCGGTACGTGCCTCGAAGCTTTTTCACTCGTCAAGCGCGTATCGATCCTCGGAGCCTGCAGGTGCAAGAGGTAGGGAGAAAAAGTCGGAAACGTGCGGGTGTACTCTCGGAGGGAAGCGCGCGAATTTTAAAGATCGATGCGTAATTACGGTCCGTGCATTTTTACGGCTAAATAAAAATTAAGATGGTAAAAATATCCGTATGAGGAGAAACGCGTGTACGTGCCCGTTGAACCTCTCGTGATCGAGCGAACGATTATGAGTCTCCGATCGCGCAATCTATCGCACTTGATGCAATATTACGAGTCCGTGAAGACTTGCGCGAATTATTTTCACAGTCCATCCACCAAGATTAATGAACGTTGCACGAATCCCCGTCGGAGTGCATCGTCGTGTCCGGAACGCGCCAACGAGCTCGTCACATTCACGAACAAAGATGATCTCGAAAAATGAATAAGGATGTAGGAGAAGAGGGGGCAAAATGGGACCGTTAAGAAAAAAATGCTTGAAACTTCAGTTTTTTTCACTCGTTTTACTTTTTTTTAGTCCCTTGTCAAATATTTGGTGTTAATTTGTTGTGTCTACTATATATAAAAAATAGAAAAATGTGGGACAAAATGCCCCTTCCACTAAAAAAAAATTTTATAATGTGAGTTTTTTTACTCGTATCATATTTTTGAGTTTTTTTTGCTATGTATTTAGTAAAAATTTAGTAAAAAATGCACGAATAGCTAATGATAAAAATTTCGAGCAAAACGGACCTTTTAGAAACTTGAATCAAATTTTCTTGTTAATTTTCTGTTCAATACAATTTATACTTGACAAAAAATTTTAAAGCCCATTTTGCTCGAAAAAAATATTTGTAGGTTTTTAAAAATTTCATCCCCAAACACTTTGCGCATTAAAATTTTAGGGGCTCATTTTGCCCCCAAATATTTTTAGGTTTTTGAAAATTTAAGGGGGCTCATTTTGCTCTCCTCCCCTTCTCCTATAAGAGCAATTCCACCTCAATTCAACGACGATTTTCGGATGAGCTCTTCGATTTTTGTTTTACTAGATTTTTGTTTTAATAGATGCTAAATAAAGTATCAATTTTAGCCCACTATCTTGACGCGTACAGAAGTTTCGTTAATTTCTTAAAATATCCATAGCTTCTACAATAGTTGAAATATTTTTTTCATTAATTTTTTAACACTCTTAAAACAAAGAGAAATTGTAACTATAATGACGAATTGTTTCTGTTTAAATTTAAAGCTACACGCAACTTATTTGAAACTGTTCAATAAATTATCCAATATAAATTGTATCTCGTTTAAATTTACTCAAATTTGACAAAGTCTTCTTTAGAAAATGTATGAATTTGCCAATTAAAAAAAATCTGATTTGAGACAAGAGTTATTATTTCTTACTTCAAGTTCCTACAATATTACATAAAAAGTTAAAATGTCTTGACAGCTACATTTTGAATCGCGTCGCGCATATTGATCGTGTACACAGTTATTGAAAAAAAAAAGTTAAATTGGAACAGAACACTCCCAGAGTTTCAACTCATAATTATAACAAAAACTATCTTAATCCATAACTTTCCAAGTATATATTCTATTCCAACTTATTTTTCATTAATTTTTTTTCTTTAATAACTATAGGTGACCTGTACATATGCGTACTTGTCTCGATTTTAACAATGCTCATGTTATTGTCTGCTGATGTTCACTTTACGAGAAACGTTTGTCCAGTACTTTCGTTCAGAGCTCCATATAAATTTAACCGAAACAAAGTGGGATATATGTATGTGTTCTCGAAGTGTAACGATGGTGTGGCGTGGACAGAGACGAAGTGGACGAATTTTCGCGAGTCGACGAAGAAGAAGAAGAGTCTCATATGATTCAGTTGAGAGAACTCCTGGCACGAAATTCCCCTCATTCGGCCCCTTCCTTTTCCGTCAGTGCACCGCTTCCTCCTGTCTCCTCTGTTACCATTAAAACTTGTGTGTGTAAGTGCAATCGTGCACCAGGTCAAGTGGATCGATGCAGGTTCGCTCAGACGACCTTTTCTTGCAAGAGTAGCAGCGACATTTGCAATTTTATCCCAAATTTTACTTCGTTATTTCATACAGGTGTGCTATACCATTATTTCAAGACAGTTTATTTTATATTTAAAATCGTGCTCAATAGTCTATTGACTATATATTTTAGAGAATATTTATGGCTACTGTTGACGTTCTGAATCATTCATTTTTAAATATATTTTATGATTCAAGAAATTGTGTGGAAAATTTATTGTAATAAGTAATAAGGTATTAAGGATGTCCATGAAAAAGGTTGATTGAAAGGGAAATGTACTTTTTTGGGAATAAATTATGAGAAAAGATTCTAATTGCAAAATCTGCATTTAAAAATATGCCTTTCACTGACTATTTAGCGTAGATATTGCCCAGCAACTGAACATGTGCCAAAGGTCGAAGGATAATTTTACATTGTACTTTAGATGTTTTAATTATTTTTGTTTTTAATATAAATTTACTTATGTTTATCCATTAAAAAATTTCAAATCTATGGGACACAAAAAGTCCGAAGTTATGGGCCTTTCATACATTAACGATTAATCATAAATAATGATATAATATGAGCCAAATTAAGAAAAAATCTGTTAGTACAGATTAAAAAATCTTTCTGTGCAAATTGTATGTTTAAAAAAATATTTTTGTATAGATTTTTTAAAAAGATTCTTTATTCATTCTAAAAATCTATAAATTTTCAAAGAATAAATTTCCTAATCGATCGTGCCTAGAGTTGAACGATGAATAGAACCAAAAATATCACAACAAGCAATGAATTTTTTCAATGAAAAATCTCCAATTCTTTAAAAAAATTCACTTTGCTTTCGAAAACACCAAGACTACAACTTTTATCAAGATAATTATTAATTAACCTCAAAATAATTTTTTTTGCCTAATAAATATATATTGATGAGAAAAAATCGTTAACTTCTGTCAGAGCCACAGTTTTGATTATATCCATGAAAAAATAGAAAATATCGTAAGCTAAAAATTCATTTGCAAAAATTTGACATTGTCTTACAAAATACAAATATGTATTGACGTTTGAAATTAGAGTGAGAAAGATCGATCCACATGGGTGAAACTGAGGGGGAAAAACAAAGATTAAGAAAGTGTGATTAGAAGCTTTATTTCGGTTGAAAAAGGTGCTGAGCCCCGAGGTGGAGAGAAATCCTCCGGAGGGCGACGGCTTACCGTCGATCTGCGCAGAATCCAAGGTAACGATTCCAGAAACGTGTCTCTATCGCTCTTCGAATGTACGCGGCGAGAATGTGAAGTCAGGAGCCCGAAATGGCGTGCAGGTGAGGTTACAGAGCGCTGTGATCGCCATCAGTTCCCCGAGGTTACGCTACACAACTCACGAAAAAAAAATTGAAAAAGCACTATATATGGTTCATCAGTAATAAAATGTGACCATGTCGAAATCCCAAAAATATTTATATTTATACGAAAAAAAGGCAAAATTCAAAAAACAAGGATAAAATAATGAAGGAATAACTACGTAAATACTTTAGAGCTTTATATAGGTTAAAACAGGAGGTTTGTGGAGAAGGGAAACTGTGATAAAAATGCACATTAGAAATTAAATAATGATCCGAACCACATAACTTCAGTACTTATAAAGTTTTTTATTTGATTTTTATAAATGACATTATTTATTGTCAAAAGTCAAAGGAATCGTTGAGAGAGTGTAAAGTTTTTACGTATTGAAAATTAATAATTACGATTACATGCGACTGTAAGTTGAAAAAATACAAATTCAGGAAAATACAAAAAAAGCAAAATCCATATAGGGAAAAGATGAGGGATCCACTTTATAAATAAAAATAGTTGCACTCAGGTAAAAAAAACAATAACAATTTTTTTTAATGTTACTAAAATTGTTGATGGGCTTCTGTAAACTTTGCATAGATAAAAAACTTCGATAGTACAGACAGTGCTAAAAGGGCTGGTTAAATATTTTAAGGAAAATATTTAACTTTTATTTTATGAGAAGCCAAGATCTTCAGTCGTGATGGATGAATGAATTTATGCACTAAGAAAGGAATCTCGGCTGTAAATTTTATTATGACGTGACAACTATATAGACTACTATTAAAGAATTATATTTTAATAGTATAATTAAATTTAGATCAGAATATAAAAGATATGTAAAATATATTACTATTTTGAGATTCACTTGTAATAGTTAAAATTTTAAAGCATATTTAATTCTATAATAATCATCAGTATAATTGTCACTTCACATTTAAAGGGTTACTAAAGTAATTGTATTTTTCTGCAATCTAAAATTCGGAAAGTTTCAAAATATCTTTATAATTTTTTTTTTTCTTAAATTTGTTTCATTTCTTTGTAATTTTTCATCACAAAGTATGAATTGTATTTTTGAAAAATGAAAAAACTTTATCATTTTTGTATAATATTTAATTCAAATTCAACTGAATATTGTGTTTATTTATATATGTAAATAGGTTCAATATTTTCTTAAAGTGTAAAAAGTTGAACCATAAAAACCATACAAATTTTTCGTACAAAATTGTCTTGAAGAGCGCGTCATCGGCAGATCTGGGTCAGTCGGCATGTGCGAAACGACCTCGTCGCACCACGAAGGACGAATCTGAGGTCGTTGCGACCCACATCGAAAAAAATAAACTCGATTTCTCATTCTCTAAATCATCCTGATCGATTGCGCCCCTAAATTTATGCACGACTTGTCATTCACCCCGGAAGCATGTCCGAAGGGAGGAAAAATATGAACAGGGATTTAAAGTTCGCAAACTTTTTGAATCTCGTTTAACTTCGCCATTTTCTTTTCTCAAAATGTAGATCGATGAATCCCTTTCTTAAGCGATAAATTTCCTGTAGGAGTTTATACTTTAATTCAATTTTTTTTTAAACTCTTATACAGTCTAACATAAATCTATACAATTTTTGAGTGAGTAGAAGTAAAAATTTTCGTATTATTCTTATGTTTTGATTACGAAAATACGCAATTTTTGATAATTAATTTATCGGTAATTTATTAGTCGATGATTTACTCTAAAATTTTGCAGAAAGAGTACGTCGATTACGTTTATACTAAAGCCTGTATTTTTAAAAATATATCTGTTGGATTGTGCTATATGATACGACTATCTTAAGGGTGTTTATTAAAAATTTCAATAAAGATAAATATATGTCTTTCTTTAAGATCAGATAATTAGAAAAATTCGAAGCTACAAAATCCGTTCAAAAAAGCATTAATTTATGAACCTTTATTTATGAACATTAATTTATAAGTATTGGTTATAGAAAGTCAGTTGTTTGTGTTCAAATACACTATATAAATAAATGCAAGAAAAATAAGATTCTGAAACATTATTTATAAAAAGCAATAATTATTTTTAAAGTGTAACTTTTTTACTTTTAACAAAATCATTTATTATATTAATAATTGAATATATTGCGATAAATAATGGCTATAACTTACTCACATAAAGATAACTTTAATAAAATTTCAATATCTTTAAATATAATATTTAAATAGCTCACCATGATAAATCTTAAAACCTAAAAATCTATAACCCTACTTCAGAATTTTTTAATTTCAGTGAATAGCACTCTTTAAAAAATTGTAAAAAAGTTTTTAATTTAATTCAAAAGACATTCTTAAGTGTTTTTCAGTCACACATTCTATCGGTCGTTGCGTATACGTCTGAACGAATATTTCTCAGGTATACTTTTTATTTTTTATTCATACTTTGATTGCATTTTCTTTCGTTATTGTTTTTAATAGCACGTAGTAATGGGGTTACGGCACGAAAGCTGTGCTTGACCTGAAGCAAAGCACGGACACGATCGAAGAGGTCGGAAAGAAAGAAAAATCGAAGTGGAACGCGCGCGACATGGAAGAAGAAACGAGGCGCGATCTGAAAATCTTGCATAGGGGGACAATAGGGCAACGAATCTGACACAAGGTCTCGGTATACGGGAATGATTGAAAACGGCGAGTAACTTTTCCCGAGGCATCGACCATACTTCATTCATTAAAATTGATAAATCGCCAGTTGCCAGACTATCGCACCGAGAAAAAAAAATGTCACGTCGATTCTCCTGTATCTTTAATCTACGTGAAACTTGCGAAAGCTCACCGTCAGCGAGAGAAAGAGAAAAAAAACACTCGGTAAATTGGATTGTAATCGAAGTTTAATGACGGCGAACGCGGGACTTGACCTCCGGCGAGATAACTCTGATATAAAACTTCCGATCGCGTGATAAGCAACAAACGAAACGTCGTTTTTCTTTTTTCGCGTGCGCAATATATATTCTTTATCTAAACACGAAAAGCCGCTTGTAATCGGATTTTTCATTGACAAGAATAATTTTAGTCGGAAAAATTGATTCGGCCCGAGGCTTGTACTCAAAAAATTCGGATAAGCGCACGTACCTATTTTTACCAGACTTTTCAAAATTTAGACTCTGCGAAAAATAAACTCTCTTAGTATATTCACAAGAAAAATGAAAAATAATTTTACGTAAAAACATAATAATGGTAAAAAATGTTTAAAAAATATTAAAGATACTCGTGAACTAATATTGTCATTGAAATTACACACCTCTTTAACGTTTTTTCAGCAGAAGGAATGTGTATTCCATTCCTTCAGAAAAAAGTTCTTTATCCATAAATTTACTAAAAAAAATTAACAGTATTTATTTTTATGAACAATTTAAAGAACACTATGAAATGTTATCACACAACGTCGTACTTAAAAATTATTCAGCTGTTCTGTAAAAATTAGCAGTTTTTAAATTAAATTAAATAATTAAATTTAATTAACTTCGAAACAAAATAATGCTTAATGGGCAATTAATTACAAGCATGCTGTAACAAATTTTCATACGCTTCTCTGAAAAGTCTGCTAAATTAAATCAATTATTCTGTAGGGATGTGTCAATTAAATTTTGCCAAAAGTGATACAAAGCTCGTGAGCTTTCGTCACACTAGGTTTCACGTTTTCTCAAGTCGAGAACCCGATATTTCATTAGGTTACAGGATGTACGCTCGTCATTGACATATATAAATCCGAAAATGTATGTCGTGTATAATTTCGAAAAAATTTCATTATAGATTCTCGAATCCTTAAATGTTTCATTGGAAAAAATTAAAGAGGTTCGATCGTTCCTCACAAGAAAATTATTTTTCAACTTTTTTTCGCTAAAATTTGGAATATACGTTGAGATTAATGTGATACCTAACTCGTGACCAAATTTTAATAACATTCATTGTCTAGAAATAGAGATACCCATTTTTGAAAATCGCTTTTTTTCGTAACTTCTCATAAGACCGCGTGTTAAAAGTTACGAATCTTTTAATAAGATGTCAAAGAGCGTTAATATAAATTTTCAAGAGTTTATGTTGAAAATAATTTCCCTTGATGATTTTTTCCTTTACACGTAAGAATTAATGCACGCGAGCGAAGATACGATCGAACCCCCTTATAAGAATGTCTATATCAAAAATGTTGATTTAAAAAAATGTCGAACAATGAAAAAATTGAAGTTTCGATCCTTTTGTATTAATTATTAATGATACATGACGTTAAAATATTACCCAGAGCTCTATATAGTAATATGCCAAGCATTGAAAACTTTCCTAACCTTGATCAAAACAATAACTTTAATAAAAAATTTAATGTTACTAAATATACTTTTTGGATCACCACGATAATTCTCAATTCCTAAAAATTTCACCATTTATTTTAGTATTCTCTAATTGCAGTAAAAAACATGTTCAAAAGAAATTTGTAAAAAGTATTCAACTTAACTTGGAAGACATCCTTAAACTCACATTTTGAATACATTTTTTTTTCAAATAAAGACTCGTTTGGCATATTTCCTATATTTTAAAAATATCTTCGCTAGATGAGAATTTTTCATCTCGGATGTTTTTTAGCCTTGCCGATGGGATTATTTTTTTCTTTTCGATCAATCATTTCAGGACGTCGTCGTTAAGAATAAGTTTCAGAAGGTCAGAGGTTCGACGGGTCACCTGGAAATCAATTTTTAAATGCATCTCTCTCGCGAGTCATGCAGCTCGTTGCTATTTTGGCTACTTCTCACGATCGAATAGCTCTCGATGGTGAACCATTTTTCAAACATTCTCCCGGTTGAGTAGTTCAAGGATTTCATCATGCATCGTCGTCTTTCAGAGGAAATATGAAAAAAAAATCAGTAAAAACGAAAATGCATTATTAATTTAAAATATTATCAAGTTCGAGAATACTTGTAATTTTTTATGGAAATTATACCAATATGTAAAACTTATCCAAACAATTTTTAAGACGTGGAGTAAAAAAATTATTTCAAGTTTTAAAAATTTTTTAATATATCTATATCTACTCACTTGTAATTATAAGTTTACGTATATGATCGAATAATAACTAAAAATCATCAATATTACTGTGTTTATATTATATATTTATATTATTTTACGTATTAATTAGTCGCAACCTTTTGTATGAATTTTACTTCGTGTAACTAAATAGCTATAAAGATATAAAGAAAAAAATGATTGATGAACTAAAATACAGTCATTGTTGTCTTTTTTTTAAATAAACTACGACATTATCAATCAAAGAAATTTAAAGTTGGGAATAAAAAAACAAAAATGGACAGGTTGTAAGTATGTAGCAAAGTGAGAAGATAAAGTATGTACTACATTAATATTAATTTTCATTATATTTCCGTCTTGCTTTTTATCCATTTCCTGGGGCCGCGTATGTGATACATTGAGAATGGTATAGCGCATCGTGTGTTTTACCGTGTTTGCACGAGGGTCGATAAGGCTGAGCTTGCGCCGACGAAAGTTCGAACTCCCCGCTGAAAAAGGTGAGAAAACTGGAGAGACTGGTGTGAAATACCTGTCCAAGAATCCTCTATTTCTCTCTATCCAACCCAAGAATAAAAGACAATGAATAAATATTTATTTGCCATAACAATATTGTATACCTCCCTGAAAAATTATGAACAATCCGGAAGAAAATTTTGACACGTGCATTAAATGAAATAATTTTTAAAAATAATTATTCGTTACGCATGAAAAATCTTCGAAGATTAATTAAAAAATGAATATCGAGTATTTATAATAATCGTAATTTTATTTAAATGCAAATAAATAGTTGACTCTGCATCGTTTTTTGACACGGTTAATCGATGTACCAGGAAAGAGAGAATTTTTTTTTGTCGACAGAAAAAAGGGAAGAGAGGAGAATAATGGAAAATAGAGCTGAGAGTGAGTTCGATAGAAATGAGGAGAGGAGTCATGTTCGGGAACGAGAGTTCTGTTGAAATCTCCGTAACGTGACACCGGCGCGTATACGTAACGGATGAGAGAAATTGTACAGAGCGACGCGAGTTTCGGTTTAACGGGGTTGGTGTCTCTCGAAGAATCGGGGGTTGATGCTTGTGTATATTCGATCTCACATGCTCGTTTCGGGATCTCTCGTGTCACGATGTATTCCACTTGTTCGTCGGGTAATAAGTTTTTTTATTGAAATACCCCAAATCCGATCTTGGACACAATTTTAATGGAACTTCATTCTATATTTGATTTATTTCATATTTCTCCTTTTTCGTGAATTCATTTTTATAAATTGATACTTATGAGCTAAATTGAGGTAATTTTCTACAAATAAGCAATTAAAATTTAAAAAATACGTATTAACCTCAGAAAAATGTCAACGCCAGCTGACAACTAAGCTCATTGATCAAAATTCATCAAAATATTCATTGTTTAATGTCTCATATACTACTCATTTTTCATATGTTTTATTTAATTATTGAAAATATTCGAGAATAGATGATTTGAAATATTTGTTTAAAAAAACGTATTCTTCTTTCCTTTTCGGAAAAATTTCTTTATCGGACTCTACTCTTGATTAATTCTTTCGGAAAGACTCTCTCTTGTAATTCGGAAGAAATCTTCGCACATACTCAAAAGTAGAAAACGTTGATTCGGATTCGGCAAATTATCCTTTTTAATGTAAGTTGCAAGTAAAAGTAAAACAAATTTTTGAATTCGGTCATTTAACAAACGATAATAAAACATCGAATCAGTCTCTTTGTTAAATAAAACTTTACATAATTAATGATGTCTATAAAAAATGTTGGTCAAAAGAAAAATATATCATTTTGGGATCAAACGATTGGATAAGTTCCCAGCCACAAAATCCGCACAAAAAACCTGCCTTTGCCGACCATTTAATGAAAATATTCGTAATTGAAAATTTGATTTTTAACATATTGCATAGATGCGAGAACACAATTCCATACCTTTATTTTCAAAAAGTAATTATTTTACACATAAGTGAATCTTCATAAAAAGTATTTATTTTATTCATTAAACATTTTAAAACCTGTAGGACAAAGAAAAAACGATAAATAACGATAAAACGTAACCCAGAACTCTGTATATATAGTAATACACCAAGCATTGACAGCTTTCCTAACCTTAACTAAAACAATAACTTTAATAAAATGTTAAATAAATATACTTTTTGATCACCGCGATTATTCTTAATTCCTAAAAACTTGACCCTTTATTTTACTATTCTCTAATTGCAACAAAAAGTATGTAAACATAAAAATTTGTAAAAAGTATTCAACTTGACTTGGAAGACATCCTTAATATATTCTTTTTCTTAACAATATATTACACAAACAATAATCAGAAATTTTCCCAAGAGTAACTGTTGGGTAGCAGCATGAACTTCTCAATTGTTACTTGAGAAGTGCGTTTTCCGAGCATACTTATTTTTGTGTGCGGAAAGTAGTTAGTCATTTTCTGCACTAGTACAGGAAAATGGACTTTTTGTACATTGCCTATACAGCAACGTGTTTACTTTCCCTCACCGGTACAGAAAAGTAAGACGACGTGCTTCGTATTAATGTCAATGTCAGTGCATTGACAGTCTTATGCGCAATTGAAAGTTTCCTTTCAAAACGCACTTTCCGAGCAATCGTAAAAAAAATTACACGTTCGTATGTTTGTAACACTCGTCAGGAATCGCGTAACAGCTTATTCCAAAGTTTGTGTAAACTAAATTTAAAATTGAATTGAATTTGAGACTTGAATTTATTTGAGACGTCACTAAAATTTCTTCATGTATCGTATTAAATCGTATACAAAATTAAAAAAAGATTTTACTATAGTATAGATATTTTTATTTAAAAAAAATTGCGTCTTTTAAAGTAATATGATAATGGCTGTATTCAAACAAGGCAAAATGATCAATATCAATTAATTTCGAGATAATTCATTAAAAACTTGTAATGAAGTCGTGTGCAAAATTTGTAGATATCTTGCGAATGTAAATCGAGATATTAATTGTTCAAAATTAATGGGAGTTCTTATCCGAGAGATATGTTACGAAAAAGGTCAAATTTGAATAATGATAACCTCGATTTTCCAGACGTTGACAGATTGAAATTTTTCCTTAAATCATGTATTGCTTGAATTGAATTTTTCTCAGAAATCATAATATCGTTAAACCATCTTTACATCAGCTTTTACCAAAGATTAAATAAAATGACAATTTTCAATCATTTCTGTTTCAATCTCTAGATTGAATATATAAAATTAAACACACATTTTCGTATGACATTAGAAAATATCTATGCAATTTTCACACTTTACTAGTCTTGATTAAATCAGGATTGATTTTTCAGATTTAAGATATCTCAATAAGATGAAATACTTTTTTGAAAAAGGTGACACTCTATTTACATTAATAAAGTAAATAAATACTTTCCAACGATGGATGTTTTTGTGAAGATAAAAAAATTGTGCACATTATCAGGATCTGGGCGGAGAAAATGTATAGGGATGAGGGAGTCTCGCAGCCACTTCCACACGTGAATGCACACGTATACAGATATAGTATAACAATAATAAAGTATAGGCTTTGAGGCGATGGGAGCGAACGCAGCTGCAGTTGAGTTACCGGGGCGTCCCTCGTTCTTTCCTCACCTAGGGACGAGGACCGTGGATTTTCGCATGACTCGTCACAATTAATAATCATTTTTCGTCGAAATGATATTCACTCGGTCAAATTCTACACCCGGCACCGAAAATTATTTTCACGAAGCTCGTTATCTGATATTAGTTTTCAATTTTTTTCCTGCACTGTGAAAAAAATATTAGGTGAACCATATAAGTATTTAATTGGTGCATATTTGGTTCATTCGATACTTGCATTCGCATGATATATAATTAATTAATTAATTATATATTTTAGTGGATGAAATATTTATTTGCATAAATTAAAATTGCTGAGATATATTTTTAACATTTTAACCATATTTATGAACTATTGACTATATTTATGAACTATTGAAAGTTAAAAAATGCATGTGTTTATTTAACAGGCGATAACTCGGTTTAAAAAATCGTACAGAGGTTTCAAAAAATAAAACTGTATAGAGGCAGATACTTAAGCTATCGAATGACGAAAATGGATTTATTTTTTTAAAATGTTTCCCACAAGTAATATTAGAGATGATTAAATTTTTTAAATTTTTATTCTATGTTACTTAATAACGAAAGTTATATAAAAAAATTCTCTTTGATTATTCTTGAAGATTTCAGCTACAAAATTTCGCCAAAAAAGTGATTGACCTTACTTCTTCTGCTTATAGTACTGCACATAAATCATTGAAACAATCATTAATATGTAAAATAAACAAAATATTTACACTTAGATTAAAAAACAAATATTTTACGGGTATCATTTAAACGAAATCTTTCCATACTTTTCTATATTTTTTATTTTCGTTTGAAAATTTCTGCTAATTAAAATAATTAATTTCATGCAATAAGAATTTTTGAAACAGGTATTACATTTTTTTGTGACAAAAATTTACGTAAATCAGAAACTTGATTTTTCATCAAAAAGGAATTTTTATCAAATTTTTTAAAAGGTTGTTCATATTATTATCCCACTTTCTCATATGTTCGTATATACAATTTTTAAATTTATTTGATAAAATGATAATGAAATGTAATGTAAATATAAAATGAAAATACGTATAATGAAAGAATAACTGAATCCTCCTAAGTATAAATTAATAAACAATTGGAAGAATTGCTGATTGAATTTTCGTCCCCGGAACGTCACGTTCGAGTATTAAGGCTGAAATATCAGTCAGGCTCGAATATACCTTGATTTCTGTGTCCATTCGTACATTGTATATTTTCCTGCATCGTGGTATGGAGTGGGATGACGTATATCGACGTTATTAATTATTGAGCACGGAGACAGGGGAGGATTTCGTCCGGGCCGTATCTCCAGGATAATCGAATAATTTGACGAGGATTCAGTTACCAGCCTCCGCTCGTCTCGCTCGGAAATTCATCGTTCCGAGGACCCCACATTTCACCCTGTCACATGTATACACGTCTCGCGTATACATTACATCCAAAAAGTTTTGAATTGCAGTATCAATTTTCTAAAATAAATAAAAATCATTAATCTCTCAGTTTTAAAGTACTTCGATAACTTTGTTGGAGTTAAATGAGTGATTTGATTTTAAAAATACGAAAATTCGATTATTTATATTAAAAAAAATATATTATTGAATTTATAGTCACTTTAAAAGTGTCAATAAATCTATGAGTATGTCAAAAGATTGTTTATAAAATATTGAGAGGAAAGAATATTGAAAAATGAGACCGTCAATGAATCGAGAGAAGCTTTCGAGGAAACGATTTTAGTGACTTTCGCCAACAACGTGACAGTCTTTTGTAATAAAGTTTGTATACAAACGTTTGTATACAAACGTGAAGTATTAACGACACCGTTAATTTCGATAAATTTTTGAAAATTGTTTAATCAAATATTCGTCTGTATTAAATATTCTTTGAATACTGGTAGATTCACACCATAATAATGAACTACCTAAATTCATAAAAATAATTTTTTTCAAACTCGAGCTATTGCTTCTCATTAAAATAGTATATACGAGTTGTGTATATATTAAATAATCGACATTATTCCGTAGTGAAAATATTCATAACAAAATGAATTTTCAAAAACGTTGAAAGAAGTCATAACTCTGAGTTTTTTATAAAAATGTATTTTGAGATCTCATTTAAATTATTTTATATCAAATAACTAAAAAGTATAAAATATAAGTATGAAGCAAAATTTTAAGCAACAAGTGCCTTATAAAATAATCTCGTTTCTCTTTTTCGAAAAAAAAGAAACTTTTTGACGCTAGTGTATAATGAATTGGTTGTCGTTCGTAATAAGATTCTCTTTCTCTCTCGTCCCGTTTTCCTCACGCTCTCCCTGCAAGCTCGCACATACGAGCTCGAAGGTTTTTCCTCACCCTCGTGCCGGTGACGAGGCTAATTTCAACGTGGCTTAAGCCTCAACCACGAACTTTCGACCCTCTTGTGTCAGCGAACGCTCGAATCTCCATCGCTTTATAAAATACACACGAAAATGCGCCTGGGTACGCAATGCCTTTGTACGTGTACTTGAACGATGCGTCTAGAAAGGTATCATTAAAGCCGAACTCGCTCTAAAACCAGAAAATAAAAAAATTCACCTAAGGTTGTCTGGTCACAGTCAATAAATCAAAAATTTTTTTTCTGTTTTATTTTTCACAAAAAGGATAAAAAGATGATTTTCGATTATAAGTTAATCGAGAAAAGTTGTATTAAATTACATTTAAAGTCATCCAACCTGAGATAATATAATTTTTTTTTAATTTTTGATGTATTTTTCAAAATGTATAATGAGGTGTGTATTAAAGTATGCGAATGTCTTGAAAATGTATATCGTATAAAAAAAAATGACTGAAATGAATTTAGTACAATTTAGCACATTTAAGGTAAACGTCCCAATAGTTGGACAGCTAAAGGTTTTCACATTTTATCTTTGTTTAAAAAATATTCAAACAAAAAAAATTTGCTTCAAATTCATACCTAAACTATTGTCTGATATTTTAGCGAACAAAATCTCATTTTATGTGGTACATTTAGACAATATTTCTATAGTAAATAAATACTTGGACGTCTTATGTTGGACGATTTATACTTCCAATAAATTAACGTTATGAAAAATAGACTTCTTCGTACAGGAAGAATAATCCATATAATTTTATTGAGAAAAAAATAATTCAAATATTAAAAATAATATAGCAAAAATTGCCCAACTATTGGGACATGTCCATCTATTGGGACGTTTACCTTTTATATCGTTGGATAAAGTTATTAAAAATGAATAAACTCAGAGTAAAGCATGGTAAATTTTATACTAGAAAAGTTAATTTCCTGTGTATATAATAATTTTATTTAGGTCCTCTCCTAAATATATTTTCATTTTGCTATAATAATATAATAATAACTGTAAAATAATTAGCATAATTGTCGCTTTACGGTAAAAACGACAATCGCGATTTCTCTCAGTGCGCTATGATGCCCGTTCAACTGTTTCGCAATCGAATTGTGCAACGGCTTCCGCGAAATTCGTGTCCCATTGTGCAAGCGGAGTTCGAAAATTTTAAACATCGGCCATTGATCAAATAAACGACTTCCGAATCGTTAATTTTTTTCCATACATTGTTCGTGAGACTGGCCAATTAAAAATTTACGACGGCTTCAATGGCGCGAAGATGAAATCGAGGCACGAAAAAAATGTTTCGAGAAATTATATTTCAAAGACACGCCCTGTTTCAATTTCACTCATAATTGTACATACACGTTTCGCGTGAAAAAAAAAGTTTATTGGCAGAGAAACTTCGTTAATTTAAGAGGTGAAAATAATTTTAAGCGTTTCGCACTTTTCGCGCGCGAGCGTGATGGAATTCAAGTTACGCAGGCAAATCGGCATCAATTTTTGTCTATTTAATAAAATTGCGCATGATAAACCGGGCAGGCAATAAAAGGATTTCGCAAAGTTTGGTCCGCAACTCATCGTGTCTTATCGGTTTACCCCGTGCGATTACCCGGGGTTGCATTAAAATTCAACGCGTGCGCCTGAAATAAATATCAATTAGATTCCCGCCACAAGTAAATAGAAGCGAATAAAATTTCTCGGAATAATGGAATCGCGTGGACAAGCACATAGAGCAAAAGGACGGTGATGCATGGCTGAAACCTGAAAGGAAAATTTTACGCAACGAATATTATTTTTCTCACACATTTTATAAGAAAAATAATATTTTTGAAACGATTTCTGAATGAAATATAAACGAAAGACTCATCAGCACTAAATTAAATGTCCAAATCGTCGTATAAAAGTTTCACTTTTTTATTTCTTGTTTCATTTCACTATTACTTATTTATTTTTATTCATCCGTTGTGAAATAAATTTATTGAAAATTATATTTTAAATTATCTCTATTCTATGAAAGTCTTGGAGGAAGGTAAACGGATACAAAATTACAATTGAGCATCGGGAAAGACAAAATGAACGTGAAAAATCGTGAATTTTTTACGGTTCGTCGTATTATAGGAGAAAAGTTGAGAAATTGAGCGAAATTTTGTGGTTTTCGCATGGAACCGAAGATTGCTGCTGACCTGAAAAGCATATACAAGAGTGAATTATTCTCGAAATATCTGGTTGGAAAATTAATGTTTCGCGCATTATTTCCCAAGCTCGTAATATATTTGATCCGAAGCGTGGAGAGTATAGAATAATATGCCGAGGATGATATAAACTTCTAATGATTCTGTCGTATCACGTGAACGATGGACGAGGGCGAATCACGTAATATGTGGATTACCCTTTGAACAACGCGATGAAGAAGAAGAAGAAGAGTCGTGAGGAGACGAGCTCTCGGTCTTTTTTACACCCACGCATACACTCGAAGTTGGCCGCGAGTGATTTAGCGGAGCAGATCCGTTCGTCTCCGCACACACGAATCTCCGATTTCATCATCCCAGAGCGAGAGAGCTCCGAGAAGACCTTCCTGCGAGTCAGGCCTCCTCGTAACTAGCGAGCGAGATGAAATTTTATCGAAACCGCGCAATTTATCCGAAAGCACCTTAACCTGTGGGGAAGTTAATTAAAATTTGATACTCGGCTTAATTTACACGAATCTCAACGAAATATGTAAACACTCCATTAGCGAAGCAATTAAATGAATAAAAAATTTGATTTTTAATTGGGAACTTAAACTGCTCGAGAATATTGTGTCAATTTTGCACACTTCGATGTAAATATTTTATGAGATTATTATTGAGATTGTTAAATTCATCAATATAAATTTCAAGCTGGAAACAATTTTTACATTAATTTAACGAAAATGTACGAATACAACAATTCTTTTTATTATATTTTTACAAAATTACTTAAATTTTAAGAATAAATTTCTGTTTATATTAAATTACTTATATTAAACTATTTAAAAAAAACAACATATCTCAAATTCACGATTATTTATATAATTTCCAGTCTTAAATTATCATTAAATATTTTAAAATTCTTTTAATTAATGTTCCTCTATCAATCACTATATGCATGACAAAAATATTTTATTCCAAAAATTTTTGCATATATATAACGTTAAAATGTGAGATCATAAAGTTCTCCAGCGAATAATTATGCAATTGTCCTATTTTATGGAAATGAATGCTGTATTAATCAAGACTGATTTAGCTGAACGAAACTACTGTCAGGAAGAAATTGAAAAAAATGAAATAAATCCAGGTATACGGTCAAGGATAAGAAAAAAATTCTCAGTAAGCCGGCCAAAATATTTATCCAAATTTATTTCGATGCATTTTTTAAAATATCTTGACTTTCTCTGCCCCGGGAGGAAGAGAGAGACGGGCTTAACGAGCTCGGCAAATATAATCGCGAAAACAGAGGATCTCTCTCGTAAAATTTGTGTGTCTGTGTGTGGTAAAAGGCTCGAGACGTGAGGAAATATTCTCTCGCTAGATTTGCAACGCTGGGAGCAAAAGGAGAAAGAGCGAACGACGCAATATCTCTTAATGCACAGAATCCACATAGCGCACGATAATGGCGTAATTATGTTGCATACGTTTTGCGGCGATAACTCGATCGGATGCACACCGAGTTGAACAAAAAAGGTGCAAAAAAAAATGTTTGTCGAAATTTGTTACAGAATATTCGTTACGGAACAAACGAAAAAAAAATCTCATGAAGACGAAAAAAATGCACAAAAAGAGTTCACTGAAAACTGGGACGAAGTCCCAATTTTCTTATTCGGTCGTCGAACAGGTCTGCCACGAATACTCCGGGACAAGGCGAACTGGTGTTAAGTGATATCTTGCTAAAATATTACCAAGTTTCAAATTTTAAGGGAATTAAGCTAATGATACAAACATCAATATTTAATAAAATTTATTTGATTTTTTAATATCGATTGATGTATTATAATCTCTAATAAAAAATGTTCGAACATTCACAAAAGTTGGAATATCTCAAAAATAATTTACTTATCATTTATAATTAATCATTAAATTATAATTATTTGTGTAAAAAAGTTATTAGATCCATAGAAATGAAAATATTTTTTGATTGTAATCCAATACTTGACTAGAAACAAACTATTTACATTTTACAGTACTTCGTTAAAACATTTTCAAATATAGATTTTTTAAAATTATTTATCAATTTTATTAAATTTAGTGATTAGTAATTTAATAATTTGATCAAATTGGAATGCTAAAAAATATTATTGAACGTACATCAATTAATTACATGTATGCTGAAATTAAGAAAAAGACAGCAAATTCAAAGTAATTTCAATAATCAAAAAGAAATGACATAATTAATTGAACTGTCGGTTCTTTCATGAAATAAGTTGAAATCAGGAAAATATGACGTATTGTGTAGGAGCAAGATACGAAAAGTGCCTTGGTGACGAGGATCCGATTTTTAAGGCACAAAGATTGCTCGAATCTGCTGGATGAAGTAAGAGAAATTGAAATTTCGTAACGTCCCTATGAATTCCACTCTGACTAATTCCACGTATTACCGTCAATTTCAACGTGGCCGCGTATGATCATCGTTTATTTATGAATTGTACGAGACAATTCGATTTAATGCACGTAGTACCGATGCTAGCAATTATCATGATCGTGCCTTCACGATTCAGAAATAAATCAATGAAAAACGTAAACCAGACAATATATTAATTATTATCAATCGAGTTGACCGAAATCGTTAAAAACCTATGTTATACTGAAAAACAATTTAATTTGGAAACTTCGTTAAAAAATAAGTTATGCAATATTTATATTAAGTTATTTTAAAATAAGTAATGTAATGCTTTTTTTACGATAATAAAAATCGTATTTTAATAGCCAATTTCATATTATGATGCAAAAACATTTGCAAACTCAGTCAGGCATTTATTACTTTAAAATTTTATGAGTTAAAGTCAGTAAAAATGTTTAATATTGGAAAAATATATGAAAAAAAATTCAATTAAAAACGCTTACGTCAAAATAAAAAAGATGTTAACAAATTTATTAAAAAAGTCAGTTGCTATTCACTGGTAATAAAAAATATGTAGATAAAACATTGTGAAATATAATCCAGTGTATAGAAAATGTCCATAATAAACTTTTGTTTCAACAGTTAGTTTTTCTTGAATAATAATAAAACAAAACATAAGCTATTACGTAAACCAAAGACTATAAACAAATATAGATACAAGTAATTCAAATTAATTAAAGACATATCGAATTTTTAAATTATATAAGAAATGTTAAAAATTGACTATATTATTTGCCAGTTTTTTATCAACTCTTTAACTGCCATGAATAATTCTTGAGTCTGGAAAACGCTTTATCGAAGACAGTAATATTTTTGTCCATACGCTATATACGCAAACTAAGTGTGCAAAAAGTATAAATCGATAAAGCGAGTTTTATATATGGAATTTAGCGTAGACAGGCAGTCATTATTTTTCCATCGAACGAAGACGAATTTAGTCAATGTTCCAGATTGAAAAAATAAAAGAAGCAGAAAATAAAAGAGAGTATAGTCAAGCGCTCCGAATAAAATTGACGCTCTATAAATGTAGAAAATATATCTCATCGATAAATGTGATCTTTATATATAAAACGACCATTACTTTTCCTCGCATATACTATGAATTTCATCGACATACTATAATGGAATTTTGGCGAATTCGTGAAACTTTTGAAAATCACTTTGACTAACGACAAAGTAAAACATTTATTATTAAAATAACTGAGAAAAATATAAAATATAAAATTTACATCTACCACGAAATTGAAAAATCTATTAGAATAAAATTCAATGAAACGGTCTCATTTACTTCTTATTTAAAAATTGTACAATTTAAAAAATACATAAATGATTGTTCTGCAAAAATAGGTGTGAATTCTCTGATAATTTATCAAAAATAAGATGACGAAAACCAGTGTCATTGTAGTAAAAACAAAATGTATTTTAAAAAAAAGATAGGACTCAAATAAAATATATTTATTCTTGTAACAGTCACTATAGTTATGGATATAGTATTTAGTAGTAAAATCTGCCATACTTTTTTTTACCCGTTAGTTAGTTTTTTAAGTTAAAGATGAAGAACGACACTCAAATATCGATAAAATTTTTTAAAAATGAACGGACTGTCAAGACTTGATACTTTTTTACCATAATGTTCAGAATCTGCTAATAATGGTTACTTTCGCCTTGGGGAAAAAGAGCAAGTGCATCCTTTCCCCAGCGTGACTAAAAGTTCAAAGCGCC
Organism: Cremastinae sp. A BG-2022a; assembly: GCA_030522545.1. Classification (NCBI taxonomy): domain Eukaryota; kingdom Metazoa; phylum Arthropoda; class Insecta; order Hymenoptera; family Ichneumonidae; species Cremastinae sp. A BG-2022a. The sequence continues at coordinate 44,862 of JAPYYW010000249.1, read as the reverse complement.
TAGAGACTTTGTACAGTTTTAACTCAAGAAATTGAATGTCTATATAGAGCTATCAAAAGCGGAAGTGTCTTTACACGCTCGACCGGGATTCCATTTCCGTTGTTATAATACTAAAAAGTCTTTGAGCGAAAATAAGGAACTACAGAAATTACCACTAATATCGTCTGATGTTCTTATATTTACATATATATTTGCGCTCACTAACGTACGCGAAGGTCTATTCGAGAAACTATTACTGACAGCGCTTCAGAAAATTCCATCTTTTCGTTCTCTTTTATTAGTAAAGTTGCTTTATCATTTTTTATAAACAAAAAGAAACATTTATTTGAGAACATTTTTAAAAAATTACATGGTTAATGGAAAAATAAAATAAAAATGAATTAGAAAAAAGTCGTATAATTCTATCGTTCTATTTTTGAAATATTTCTAGTGAAATTAAAATTCAGCGATTTCTTCATCTAAACATGTGTTAACCATCACACGAAATATTATCCATAAATGTACATTGAAAGCGGACTTTAAGAAAATCATTATAAAATTTACAAAGTTAATTTTATAGTAATATTTTTGTAATATTGAGTACCTTTCGGAGCAATTAAAAACAAAAAAAAACATAATTGGACTTCTAATTTTCAAGAAAAAAATATGTGGTCATAAGTTAATGAAACTGTATAGTAAGAAAAAAATTTTGTGTAAGCCACGATCATTTAAATGAGCAATTTAGTTTCAAAGCGTGTACTTTTTACACGAGGTCTTATTGGAATGCTGCTGATCAACTTTTAAATTATTAATCAACGATCTGTATGGAATATCCATATTAATCGTTGATAATTGTGGAGTCGTAAAAAACGTAGATTATCGAGATAATTATTTTAAAATATGCAATTTAAATAGATAAAAATATGTTTAATCTTACAAAACTGAGAAAACTGGCTAATTATACATCAAATTTTTACGAATTTTCTTTAATTGTGAAAAATATTCAAGAATCAATGACTTATTGGAATATTAAGTTAAAAATATAATTAAAATCGTTTTCTCAAATATAATCAATCGATTATTGAGTAGTAGCAGAATCTCCTTAAAGTCATATCGTCGTATGTTCCTTAAAAACATCAAAACACAATTCTTCTTCTATATCCAAATTATTTCCGCATTTTCTGGCAATCGCGGAATAAAAACGATTTTACCTTCGGGACAAGGATGCGATTAAAGTAAGCTATGGTCTATCCAAATGATAATTTATGTTTGTCCGACAATAACGTACCGTTTCTACTCCGCCACTCCACATTTAACACTTTCATCGGTATTTACTGGTCGTGGATCTATTAATCAGCTTTTTTCGATTTCATTTCGATTTTTTTTCCAAGTCTTTCTCTCGGTGAAAGTTGAGTCCTTGACCTTCCGTGTTTGGTGTCTCGTAAAACTTGATCTTTGAACTTCGCAGTGATGCAGTTTAAATGGCACAGGATCTTTTGTACGTTGAGAATGAACAATTTCTGGATACAAAAAAAAGAGAGAAGAGGACGAACGTTCACTCGATTCTCTTTTAAATTCCTCGTGGATGCGAAAGTGAGCAAATAAGCAAAAAATAAAATCGTCGTTATGCGAAGTTCCCGAGTGAAAGCGCAAAGTATTCCGTAGAAAATCATCCGAACGTCCTGGAAATTCTAAACAAAAGCGAGAATGCGAAGAAAAAAATAAAAGATTATGGCCCGAAGCTTCGTAATTTTTTTTCGCACTTTTTGCCGACAATTTGCCAACGAAATGAAATTGAGACACGTGCGACGTTTTTAGCGCTTCTTGAACCGTACGAGAGACACCGTAATGTCGAATTAACTTATTCACAACGCTATTTAAGGACTCCTTCGTCTCGACGAGAGAGCATGCCTGTACATTCCCATTGTTACGCAGATCCATTGTTCGAACTCTAATTATTCTTCTGGGAACATTTTTTTTTCTATTTTCATTTTGAGAAAAATTTACACACTTTTCACAAAAAGTACTAAATTTCGCACTTGACTTTATTCATTATTAAGAAGAATTAACTGTTTGCCAAATTTTCATGAATTTTTAATGTTAATCCATAATCGACCAAGATAGTCGATTTTGTAACATGTTTCTGAACCTACATTTCATGTATATAACAATGTGATAAGTGAAGAAAAAGGCAATAAGGTTCTTTATATATATTATTATTTGTGCTAAGACAGAATGCAGAGTCTGACTTAATTAATTTTGTGACGACGAAAGTAAAATATAGCAGTTATTTCTGTTCTTTGCTGAATTTTGCTCAAATGTTTAAAATATTATTAGCAAATTCAATGTAACGGCGTTTAAGCAATAAAGTATAGAACTATAATTTATTTATTGATTACTTTTATTGTTGCATACATCAAGTATATAACAAGTATATAACAAGTTCAAAACATGTTACAAAATTATCAATCTTGGTTATTAATGGGTTGAAATAAGGAGTATTATGTATTTATTTTCAATTTTATAAGTGATTTTCACAAAAGATTTTCAATTTGGCATACAATTCTAATTATTTCAATAACTGTTATTATATTTTGAAAAATTCAATTATTTTCAAATTTAATCTGTAATTTGTCAGAGTTTTATCTCCTTTTTTACAAGATGAGAATTTTCACAGCAGCGTATTATAGGAGGCTTGATTCGAAAATAACAGTTAAAATTTTGTTCACTCCTGAGAAGAAAAAGCTTATCCTCGTTCAAACTTTGAACCGCCGTTTCGAGGACACTCTCATGAGTAAACGCAACAGGGAAGCTCCCGAAGTGTTTTATACGATGGAGAGAGCTTACGCGTCATTAAACGAGGATTAGGGCGAGCCGCGGAGTCGTACTTTAATTTTCATCGGTGGCCCGTTCGCGGCTACCAGCTTTCAATCAATATTTTAAAACAGAGGCGAGAAAATTGTCACGACCAGGCAAATAGAGGACAAACTTAAATTTTGCATTTTTAAAAAATATATAATTGTTTCGTCAAATTTATTCTGACAACCGTTTGCTTTCAGGCAACCGAATGGTGGCTTCAGGACATGTACATGACAGTGCCGCTCGCGCTTCCGATTAACAGCAATCCCGGACTCGCAGCGAGACCGAAAAACTTCACCTGTCAGCGAGACGCTGCTATCTTTCTCGCCAGATTTCTCTCGGAGTTACTCGATTATCAAGAATTATTGGACAGGTGAAGCAATTACATTCTTTTACTTCCAATAATCACCAATTTTTCTGTAAAATTAATATGAAACATCATAAAAATGAAGCAAGCATACATTTCTTAATAATGACATTTTAAGATTGAGATTTTTTAATATTTTAGCCACTATAAAATTTTAAAAATGACAGAATTTTTTGATCAATTCATATAATATTCATATAACTTTAGTTTAGGATCATAATTCAATTCAATTGAAAAAATTCAATGAATATAAAATTTAAACAATAGTTGTTACTGCGAATATTTGAAACTAATATTTAACTACCACTCAACTACTATTTTATAAGGTATCAAATACACATTAATAAAATAAAAATACAAATAAAATTTTCATGGAAATGCAAAATATGAAGAAAAAAAAACTTCCTAAAACCATTAAAAATATAAATTACATCAGTTAGTTTTTGCCTAGTCTGCAGCGATACAACAACCTTAAATAAAAAAGTTAATGAGTCAGGGAATGAGTTTTTAGCAAACCGCATACAAGATGTCAACTAATCGATTCGTTCACAGAGAATGATGATAATAATTATAATGAAATATAGAAAAGACGATTCCATGTACCTTGATGCCGTCTTCGCGACTCGCTCAATCATCGTCATGCTTGACACCCGTTACCGTGTTCTCGTTGAGAAGTGACATTTCTATTCGTACTCCATGTCTCTATCCAATTACACATTTTCCCCCATACCATCGATTTGCTCTCGAGCCACGTATCTCTTCGTCTATTCAAGAAAAAATGATTATATAGATATTATCTTCTATGAGCTGTCAGTAATTGACAGCTATGAATATTTAATTCATCTGTCATCTGTATATAGCAAAAGGGGACAAAGTTCATAAAAATATCTTTTACTCATTATCTCAACATTCAATTTATTGATTCTAAAAATCCTCTTCTTAAGATTTCATTGAACATTTGATTCTTCAATAGATCATATATTTTTCCTTTTATTTTTGAAATCTTTGTTTTTATTTTGTACATTTGTATGTGACGATGTTCGAAAATCTCTTGAAATTTTTTTTTCTTAAAATTTCACTTTATGTATGATATTTAAAATCTTTAAATATAAATTTTAAATATCAAATAAATATTTTCAGCTGAGAAATCTCGAATTGAAAAACTTTTCAAAGATATTTTGAAGATTTACTTGATCATCGAATTGTTTATCACGCAAATGGTTTTTCAAAATAAATAATAATAATAATTTGTCCAGTGAGTGTGATAAATGTGTCAGTACTTCCCTTTCTAATTCTGAAAAAGTTTTTGTGTCACTCTAAACACTTCTTGTAACAATTTATTCAACTCTCAAATAAATTCGAGACAAAAAATAATCAAGTATTTTTCTTCTTTTTTTAGCAGTTTTTTTCTGCTTATTCTTTGAACGGAGATAATCTTCGATATTCTTTCTTGCCAAAGAACATGTATAATACTCGAGTGTCGATATTTCCGTTTATTCTGCGCCCGAGAAAAAGTGATAAGCTTTCACATCAGGGAAGTTCCTTTGAGGGCTGCACTTGGCATGTTTTACCGAAGTAAATGAATTTTGTTCGCAATTTTCCAAGAGTTTTCTCATTTCATTTTTCCATCGGCGTACACTCGTGTATTTTCTCACGGTCCCTCAACGGTCGAGAGAAAAAAAGAAACGAGAGCGGTACGAAGGCAAGAGGAAAATCTGAAAGAGAGCGAACTCCTGTTCCACAGTGGAAGAGTCATCATTTCCAAACGAAGAATTTCTTTCTCAAAGCCTCCACCTGCGGTGCTATCGTCCATTCATTTATCAGTGGGGAATATTACCGAGATTTCGCATCCGGAAGATCCCTTGAATCTCGTCGATACTTTATCCTTCTTCCTTTTTTTAGCTCGCTTGTCAGATCAAATCTTGTCAAAGAAAAAAAAGGGGGAGGAACGTGAAAAGCTCGGTAGCGAGGAAGCCAAATGAATTTAACGGAGTTTCCGCGACGCATTCTGCAAGGAAATCCGGTGACTACTACATAGAATCTATAGAAATCGAGAGACACAATAATGAATCAAATATACATATAAAAGATTTCTATATGAGATACTACATACACCTCGAATATTTAAAATGTATCTACTTTCAAATACGTAGACGAAAATTCTTTTTAAAAAATCGCATTTACAATATTTCATATGAAAGAATACTCTTCTAAAATTAAAACTGTTTTTAATTATTTTCTTGTTCGTCCCGAAATACCTGAACAATAAAAGATAAATTGTTTCTTTGAGACGAAAATTCGTTTTGCTTGATCGAGTTTTAGCGAAAAATCGTGATTTTATCTCGACACGCTATGAATATAATCTTCAATGCTGCTAATAATAACATCGAGAATGATGATCAAGTAATGATGTTGGTTAAGATAAATGGATTTAAATAAGGAATCGATCGATCGATTCGTCTCGTTATTCTTCTCGTTGCAACGAGCTACGTCCTCGTCCCCGAGACTGCGAGTCCACTCAAACGAGGGTTCCACAACGAGGGACTTCACCCCCGCAATGAGACTACCATCTTCTTCTCGTTAGTGTACACAGTATGCAGTGCGACCATCAGAATCGAGAATGACTTTCATTTTATCATATATAGAATATTCTATATCGACACTAGTAAATAGTAACATTTTGATCATGATTTTATTATAATTTTTTATTAAAAATTACTAGGAAAAAAAGAGTCGAGATAAAAAATGCACAACATCTTAGCAATTGTAACGATAGTCAGAAACATTAATGATTTGAGACAACTTTACCACTTTCACTTATTTTTAGTCATTTCATTGTACAGTGAAACGAAAAATATCACTTTTTAAATAAAATGAAAGTATATAATAGCGAGTAAATAAAACGAAAGATAATCTTAATATTTGGATAATACTTTTTTCTTTTATTAAATTTATCGTAGTTAGTTATTAGCACCTAGAAATTAATAACTAAACATGAAATCGAAAGTATAAATAGAGTATAAAATATTTTTATAAAATAATATTTTCATATCTTGATTTTAGATTTTTTTCTAAATCTAGGATTTCAAGGAGCACCACTTAAAATGTTTTACTGGATTCTCGTATTTAAAAAAATATCTAATTTTATGTTTAATGTTTAATATTATGTTTAATGTTTCTCTACAGGGGCGAATTGGAAGTCGATCTCGTAAAAACGAAGGATGGGAAATCGATGCAGGCTCTGTGCATGGCTCAGCACTACCAGATGTTCAGGATTTATCGGAGACCGGGTGAAAGTGCGGACGAGCAGATAATCTTGGACAGAGCAACGTCCGGTGATCATATCATAGTCGCTCATTACAATCAGGTACCGGAACCTGTATTTTCGTGCATGTGTACAGTTCCACAAAAAAGGCCGCAAAAATCTTTACAACGCGATGAAGAATACTGATTTTATGATAAATACGACATTAAGGATTTTTTTTATGCCAACAGTTAAAAATGTAATTTTGTAGTCTCAACGATCGACTTTCACTGTTCGATTGAAACTACTCGGAGATGAGAAAGAAGACGAGACGAGCATAATTTTTTTTTCTCAATTCACAAAATTAAAAAAAAAAAGATCTTAGGAGAAATGTCAATGGTCTTTTTATAGAAAGTCTTTCTCTTAAATTTATATTGTACTTTGTATTCATATATGATAATTATTCAATTTGGGATTACTCTGAAAAATTGCATAATCTTTCTTTTATGTCAAATTCATTTTAATTTTGGAAGAACCCATTGTGCATATAAAAATCGAGATATAGATGATAGCTAGAAACACAAGCTTTTGTAACTCATAAATAAAATATAAATTTACGGTTGCAATTTTTCAAAATAAATATCTCGACTTCTTAATGAAGTACTTAAAGTTTTGCATAAATTCGTATAAATCATCAAAGAAGTTTTATTTAGTTTTTCAAGAAAACTTCGAATGAAATTTTTTTATAATTTTGCTAATTATATGGAAAATACAATGTACCTTCGATGTTAGTCTCTCATTAATTTTTAAAACTTTTCGTAGTGAATTTGAGCATGGAAGTCTAAGAAAAAAAATGAGAAGAAACTTTATAGTTTCGTCATAATAGAATAACTAAGTCAAGAGCGTTCATCCATTACGTAATCTTCTCTAAAAGTTAATAAAACGAGAAGTAATACACTTACTAAACTAAAACTTTTTCATTTACACGATTACATTTCAAAAATTGATAAATACCTGGTTAATTTATTTAGCAAATATTATTATAAATTCTTAGAGTAACCAAATCTTGTAACTATTTTTTTTTCAAGCGAACATGTATATGTATTACAAAAATCCTTTAAAATCTGTTAATTGCGAGAGTACCATTAAAATACCCATCAGACCAAACTGTAATGTTTATTTATTTTGAAAATGATGAATTTTCAGTTCTACAGCATTCCGGTGCGAGCATCCGATCGAGGAAGAATCACGGAGGGCGAATTGATGCAACAAATTCTGAAAGTAATGGAAACTCCGCCGGATCCAAGAACGCCACCTGTAGGAATTCTCACAACTGCTAAGAGACCGGTCTGGGCAAAAGCAAGAATGGAATTGATGAAAAGTGAGTTCCACTCCGATCATTTATCTTCTCATTGTTCTCATTTCTCACCCCAATCTATTCACTTTACACCAAGTATTTCCATCATAAATTCATTTAATGAATTTATTATACCAAAGAAGATAAAATTTTTATTATTTTTATCCCAATTTATCACTATATGAATGAGAAAATAATGTTTACTCAATGGTTCAAGTTTAAGCAAATTATCATTCAATAAATTTTTCTAATAATAAAAATGCTCTGAAGATAAATAAAAATGATGACAATACTTTTATTATTATAATTTGTTTATTTGTCATTAACTCATTGAATTATAGGTCATGTAATCTTTTTAAAAAAATTTAATTTAAGCTTGAAAAAATGGGTTTGCAATCTTTTATCTTAAAAATGAAAAGTATTATCAGGTTTTTTTATGATCGACAACCCCTTTCGCCGTGTAATTATCGGTTCCTCTCTTCCCACCGATATTCGCAATATTCCCCATTAATTTCGTCAGCGCAGTGGGGAGAAACGTGGGCGCGTGTCTCCTGTGAAGTCTTGAAGGGAAAAGCAGGCCAAAGACCTTGCTCAACACTGTCGAGAGTTTGCACTGAGTTAAAGTGTCAGAATTCTGCGACCCCGCACTCGACAAGAAGGCGAAGTTTTGCCCCGTCCCGTTAACAAATCGAATGAGTTATGCGATAACGAGCTAAAGACGGATCGCGGTTTAAACTCCTCGCTCCTGTGCCGTTTCATGACTCTCCTTTCTCTTTTCACTAAAAAGAAACTCACTTTATTTAAAAAACATAATTGGTGCTGAATACGCTAACTAAATTGCCGCCCAATAATTAAACTATGAAAATAATAATTAATTTCTGCCAATATTATATTCTTACTAATTCGATCTCAAAATTAAACCATGACATTAAAAAAATATATGGTCAGTGAACTTTTGAAAAACTTGTTAATTATGATATAACGTGTGATACCATGTATAAATAAATCCAAGCCAAATATCATCAAAAAAATATTGTATCTCCTTATTAATTTAAATGAAAAACACATAACATTGTATACGGTTAAATTCAAACGGAATTTTTCTCTCCAAAATACCTTTAAAAAATATGATTTTTTGCTACTAATTATTTGAAAATGATTTACTTGAGAGTTAAAAAACTGTCTAAATGAAATTATATTTTGAAAAATGTTTGAATTCGATTCTATCGTTATAAAGTCGAATTAATGAACTCTTGACAGATGAAAGGAATCGTCACAATCTCGAACTTTTGGAGCGATGTCTGTGCATCGTTTGCATCGACGAGGACGTTCTACCGTCGACTTTTAACGAGCCGCTGAAAGCCGAGGATCGATGGATCAATGATCGAGACTATGCGAACGTTTTGCATCACGCAATTCACGGTGGAGGCTCAAGACATTTCGGTGCTAATCGCTGGTTCGACAAAACTTTCCACGCTATACTTGGAAAAGTAATTTGATTTTTATAAGATTTCTCGAAAAAAATTTCAAATGTGATTTGTACTTTTATTTTTCATCTTTCGTGATTCAGAATGAAAGGATTGAAATCATGAAAAATTTATATCATAAAAAATGTAGTACTTTTTTACCATAATACAAATGAAATGATAAAAATTATAATTATTTTTATACATAAAAAAATAAAAAAATCATTGATAGTCTATATAAGTTTACAATATGTTTGTACGGACAAAAATATTGTAAATTTTTCATCTTTTTTACAATTCAATCATTCATCATTTTTACAACTAAAACATTTTTTTACGATTACAATTAGAATTGGAGTGATTAAATTAATGCTTCTAAAAAACTCATTACTAATAATTATTTTTTGAGTTAAAAACCAATTTCATCTGATTGTCAGATGAATGTGATTTTTTTTTCGAAGAAAAAGCTTTTTCATAAATTATGAGTTGAAGAATAATAATTTCATGTCAAAAGCACAATAAAGGAGCGTAAATTGGAATGTACATAGGACGGAATGTGGGGCTTGACGTACGAGCATTCAGCGGGCGAGGCTCCAGCAATTTTCAAAGCTTTCGAAGAACTGACCGAGAAGGTTGACGCCTTGTCAGGCTCTGAGGAAAATTTCGTGCCGTCACATCTGCCTGCACCGGAAAAGCTCGAATGGTTCTTGACCGAGAGAAGTCTCAATGACATCAGAGAAGCGATCAACGCTTTTGACACGTAAGTTTTTTATATTAATATTCAAATATTCATATAATAAATTATTCTTAATAGTTAAAAAGATAAATAATTAATAGTGGAAATACGTAATAACACAATACAATATTGTACAAAAAATATAATATAATACAACAATAATTGTTATCAATATTAACAATAATGAATTACACTATTTTCAAAAGAATATCAATAATTAATTAGTATTGTATTACTTTTGTAAATAAAAAAATATAATTTTCTCTTTTTTCTTTTAGACTTGTCGAGGATTTGGACCTTTGTATCCTTTGGTTCCAAGATTACACGAAAGAGTTCATCAAGTCCTGCAGCATCAGTCCTGACGCTTACATACAATTGGCTCTTCAACTGACATATTATCGGTAAACCAAAATTTCAATAATTCAATAATTTCAATAATTTTTATAAATTTCGAATTATTTAAATTTTTACTCAAATATATGTATAGTAACAAAATCCTTGGCTATAGGTTTTATTTATAAAAACTCAATTAAAAAAAAGAAACAGTATGTAAACTAGTTTCTAATGAAAATATATGAAAAAAAATCGCATTTTTAATGATTTAAGGATGTTGTGTTCAAAAACGAAAATGATGGAAATGTATTGAAAATTTTACACAATAATAAGTATCATCTCTAAAAAGTTGTGTAAAAATTTCAGGACGATTAGGAAGTTCCTCATTAAGATATTAATTGTTAAAACTGGCTATTTTTTTCTACCTTCCCATAAGAGCACGTGTTTGAAGTTGCAATTTTGTATAATCGATATCTCAGTAACGAACTTCCTAATTTAAGTGAAATTTTGCACTGATCTTCAAAAGGATTACATCATTTTTTTTGTGCAATCGCATGGAGAGTAGACCTGTCATTTGATGACCTGGAATTTCAAATATGTATTTCTTCAGTCGATTTGCAGCAATTTTTCTTAATAAATGTTTACTCTCACACGATTTCGTATGGAAGAAAAACATTGTCGAACTTTTGATTTTTTGCTCTACGGACTCAACACCTTTAACGTAAAAATGCAACAATTTAAATATAAAGTAAAATAAACAAGAAATTTTTGGTGGCAGATTGCACGGGCGTCTCGTCGCTACGTACGAAAGTGCTGGAATACGACGATTCGCAGAGGGAAGAGTGGACGTAATTAGAGCAGCGAGTCCGGAAAGTCTGGCTTGGGTTAAAGCGATGTGTCAGGGTGAACCGGATACTCAAGGTTCAAACCAGGCGACCGGAAACGATGCCCTCGACGAAGGCACCAAAAGAGTTCAGTTCACCATTTACAGTGTAAACTTTACATCCTTCCATTATCCAAATAGGCACTTTGTGTTACTTTATTTTTTTAAACATTACCGAATTTGTTCATCTTTATTTATTTACATACTGTATATTTTTTTGTACTTTAATACAAATATATGTTCTCACGTTAATTTATATACTTATTTTTCATGCATTTAATTTAATCTACATGTATACATTTATTTGTGTATTTTATTATTTTACTCCTGTATGCATTGCAAATGAAAAAGAAAAGAATTTTTTTTACGTTTTTTTCTGTAATTGTGTAATCATCCCTCCATCGTTAGGTATTGAAAAACAAGAAATGTCTGAAAAAAAACAAAGACGAAAGAAGAAACGAGTAAAAGTTATTTTGAAAGGGAGAGTGAAAAAAGGTTGGCGTCTCTAGAGCTGGCAATCAATTAGATCGGCGATGCCATATCCGGATTCTCGCCAGACGGATCTAGTGTTTGCCAGGTCCTTGAAGGAGAGTCGTTGCCTCGAGAGAAATAGCACGTGAAAAAGTCCTTTTATCGCAACCACTTGTTCTCCTTTCTATATATACAAATACACGTGTCAAGAGATTACAAAAACGGTGCGGAGAAACTGCGAGCATTTTCGCAGCGATACCTCCTATCGTCCCGCGAACAAACACAAGGACTTTGTTTTTATTAGGATCGAGGGGGAAAAAGAAAAAAGAAAGGTCCTCTGTACACCGCATGAATTTTTTTACGAAAAATGATTATACGTTTTTTTTTCGTAGAGTAACAATTTGAAAATATAAAAATTATCAAAAATTATTTATTTTAATTATTTATTAATATTAGTTAATGGGTGACAACAATTTGAAAACTTTTTACGATTTTTCATATGGGATATTGTAATTTTGGATTTAAGGATTATCAAAATTATTTCGCATTTTCGCAGAGGCACACGACACTATTTTTGTAAAATCTGTTATGGATCAAACACTTTTTTTCATCACTCGCAAAATTTATTGGAATAAAAAGGAATGAGAGTTGACTCTTTGAAAATTTTGAACATTTTTACGATTTCCATACAGAACATTGTACATAATTTTGATTATAAAAATGATGAAAATTGTATGTTTTCGATCGATCGTTTTTGTATTTATTCACATAATTACTTTTACAAAATCATTAACACACAAAGATGAAAAGAATTTTTTCATTACTTGCAGAATTCATTGCGTATTAAAAAGTAACAAGAGTTCGCTTTTAAATCCTATTTTTATCCTCTCAATTGATTTCGTATTTTGAAAAATGTTTACTGATCATAAATCGAATAATGTACATAGAAGCAATTTTGTTAATCGATGAAATTTATTTTCTTATTCCTAATTGAAATGTTTGAACGAATTTGCGCTCGCAGGAGCAAAGAATACGCGAACTTTTCGACCTCGCGGTGCAGAGACAAGCGAAAGAAATGTCAGATAACATACACGGCTTGGGAATCGACAACCATCTAATGGGATTGAGATATGCCGCAAAAGAAGCCGGCGAGCCGATTCCCGAACTTTTCCTCGATGAGAGCTACGAGATTATGAATCACTTCGCACTCTCCACTTCGCAGGTTCGTTGATATTTTTTTTCATTATATCACTTTAAGGAATTTCTACCACAACAGCTGTCCAAGGTTTTTGCTTTATCGGTGTAAAAGTGATATTTAAAAAACTGATATGAAATTATTTTCTATAGATTTTTTTCTTTGACAATGTATAAAAAATTGATGATAAATTTTAAGAAGCTTTACCATCTAGAAATAATCGATATAATGTTGAAAATCGCCATTTTTACAATGACTTTTATGAAACGTTACAAAATGTAATGATTTTGAACAGTAAATATCTCGATTTCTGGATAGTGAAGCTCTTTTAAATTTTAGGCACATTTGAGTCTTCGATAAATTACGTTCACTGTTCTTAAAATCATCACATATGGACTAAAATTCGTCTTTATGGCTCACTCATATTTTCCCCCACCATATAATGCACTCTTTCATTTTAGGATAATAAAAAAAATGTCATTCATGGCTAGATATGTAACTCCTTAAAAATGACGAAAGATTATTTAGAAAATTAGATTATACTAGAAAATAAAACGATAAAAATAAAATAACACAAAATAATAAACTACTTCATTAAGAAAATTTTACGTGTAAAAAATGTTCTATGAGCAAATAAAAGGTTACAAAACCCCTCTTTTTAAAAATCTCTATTAAATTAAAATTTGTGAATAGAAAAGAAGGAACACTGAAGGACTGTTTAATTGCGCGGCAAACATAAAACATTTCTGGAATAGCTTTGCGGTTAGGTAGAAAATTCAATATTAATATCACGGTCGTGACATCGGGTAAAAAATATTCAATGTGGACAAGAAAGAGTCTCATTTTAATGCGAAGATTAGAAATCCGAGTGAAAAATTCTGGACCTTAATTGCTTTTTTGTGCCCTGTTTTTAATTGCGCCGGCACAGGGCGTCGTCGAGAGAGTTGTTAAGAAATAATTGAAATAAGGGAACAGAGAGACTCAGGTCAGAATGCGGAGCCCTTGAAACGCGTCGGCAAGCTCCGCACTTGAATTCAGTCTCAATTTTCCTCGAGCAGCACACGATTACAGACGCTCGTTTCCGTATCTCGTTCACCAAACGGATATGATCCGCTTTAATTCCAGGCTGTGCTCACGCACCGGAAGTTCTACTTCCAACCCCAAAAACAAGTGACTTTGAACCACCAAATTCTAGCGTTGAAAGTCATTTTATTGTCACAATTTTCATCATCTTAAAAATGGCAATGAATTTATTTTTAAAAATATATAATTCAATTAAATTTCTTTCTGAATATCAGTATTTTTATTTATATATTGACTATCAATAAAAAAAATTTTTTAATGACAAAATGTAAAACTAGTATATGGCAAATACTCTTAATATCAAAATTGAAAAGAAATATGGAGGAACATCAAACTTTTTGATTTTTTAAATTGAAAGTATAAAAAAGAATGATTAATATCAAGAATTTTCAAAAAATAGCAATGAATAATTATATCAGTAAAAATATTTAGCACAGAAACGTTTTAAAAATATTATAACAAAATACATTTAAATTTTAATAACAATTTTAATACGAAAATTTAAAAAGGCATAAAAGTTTTTACCTTCAACATTAAAGCGAAAAAAATATTTTTTTAAAAGTAACAAAACTTATTTTATTCGATTTTCATTATTACATTTGTTAGTAACAAAAGCTCATTTGTGACAGATATTTTTATCATGAGTAATGTGCCATGTAAAGTACAAAAATAAAAAAAAAATCATGAAGTTTTAATGGGATTTCTAAATTGATTGAATCTACGGAAATAAAAAAAAATTAATATCATGGCATTTAAAAATATAAGAAAAATCAACTATCACTTTTCTCTCAGTGTGGATTTAATATCTCTGATATGCAAACCGATTTGATAAAAATTTCAGATAACAACGAAGAACGATGTAATCGCGGGATACGGACCGGTGGTACCGGACGGTTACGGTTGCGGTTACAACGTGCGTAAAAACGGCTTCATATTCTCAGTCTCGGCATTCCACAGCGACGGAGCCACGAGCGCAAAGCGCTTCGCGATCGCCCTGGAAACGAGCCTCCGAGAAATGGCGACAATGTTGAAGAATTCAAAGGAGCGATAATGCGTTTGAAAAAGTGGAAAAAGAAAACCAAAGAAATTAATTTCTGCGAAAAAGCGACGGCGCAGCGTCGTGAAAAAATCGGCGAATAATCAACGAGTAAAAAAATAGACGAGTAAAAAAATCGATGTTGAAAAAAACAATCGAGAAAATGAAACGGGTCGAAGGAATTTTCTCTGTTCGATTTTTATGATTCAGCTGATCCTTGGGAATGCTTTGAAAGCTCGGTAGAAAAGGTTACAGATCAACAGCGAAATAACGAAGGAAATGATTGAAAATCGGGATAATTTTCCATGATGGATACGGTGCTACAACTTTGATCTGGAATTATTGATCCCGAAGCCAAGAATTGGAGTCGAGTCGCGAGCGCGAATCGCGAACGCGCGACGAGAAGCGTAGTTTGTTGTTAGAAAAATCGATAAATTTGTTAGAAATCGCAAAAGAGCGTATATAAATATAAAATATATATTTAGAGTTTAAATAGCCAATGGTATGAAGCATCCTACAATAGTGCAAAGCGTACATTTTTAGAAACCTCGAGAATCGACGAAAGCGAGACTCTCGATTTCATTTTGTGAGTTACGAATTAGCGTCGAGTTATTGTAATTGATTTTGTGTCGAATCTCGGATTCTACGGTCTGTCGCAATTGTAGTGCCTCGCTCTGAGGATTAAGGTAGTTCGATGATGCATAGCTGCACAACATTTTTTCACAAAATTCACCAAACATCGAGATTAATACAATACATTTTACTAATTGCACCAAAATTTCGATTTCGATCATCGTCTGGAAAATCGAGGTATTCATTATTCGAAGTTGACATTTTTCGTAATCTCGTAAGAGCCCGTATTAACAGTTATCATTTTGCAATGCAAATTTTTAACTAATTATCTCGAAATTAATTTTAATTGATAGTTTTGAGTCTACGTTACTTACATATGCTAAATTCTCGAAGGCAACTATCATCGTACTACCTTGATCTAGGAATAATGAAGAAAGAGAGAAAGAAACACCGAAGCTTGTATTATCACCAATTTTACACGCTAGCATCGTCAAACTTTTGTCCCGGGCTCGGGAAGAACAAGTACTCTGCGCAGTAGTCAATATTAGTTAAGGAAAACGCGTTTTGTAGACGACGATACGTTCATCGTCGAGAAAAAACGTACTCAGAGATAATTTTATACGAAAAATAACTACATTTTTTTCGTACTGTGCAACAGTTCAGGAATTTTGAGGATTTTTCAAACATAGCAATTTTCACCGTTTTTGTTTCGTTCTCCGATAAATACTGCCTTGGAAGAAAAAATAAGACGCCGTGTGCAAATTGCGAGTTGAGAAACGCGAGATTTTTTAGCAAGGCGGAGTATAGACAAACATATGAGCGTTTGACAATTTTCTGTTGACTCAGAAAATGTTGAACATGTGGATGATATCGGAAGATGTTGAAGTTGAAGATGTAGATGAGCGTTTCTTCGACAAAAATATAAGATAATTTGCAAGAAATTTGAGAGAGCACATTCATAACGACGGCATGAATATTCTGTAAAAGCAATTTACTAAAAACGCTGAGAGAAGCACATGGAGACAACTTTATACGAAAAATTACTGTTTTTCTTCTACTGTGGTAATAGTGTGGAAAAAATTTAGGATTTTTCGTTCAAAACATAGTAATTATAACTATAAAATGATCAAAATTGCTATGTTTTGTATTTAAAAATCCTAAGAATTTCCAATCTGTTACCACAGTACATTAATTTTTTCTTCACTGCTGAAGAAATTAATATGTGACTAGGATCCATAAAGAAATTAATATTTGCCATAGTAAAAATTGTTCATTTTTGTGCCATACAAAAAATTACAATGTCCTATAAGAGTTTAGGAAAATAGAGTTCAAACTGTTACCACGTTACAAAAAAAAACTGCAATTTTTTGTACATAATTATCTCCGTGTATGTTTATATAAAAAATAATCCTCAAAATTTGCGAACTGTCACAACAGTACGATAAAAAAATAACTTTTCGTATAAACTTCCCTCCACGTAATGTCCCATTTTTCCAAATTTAGACTTTGAGAAAGAAAAACGAAGACATTGGAAGAAGAGACGAATAAATTTTGTGGCCGAACGAATATTTTTTTCTCACGCGTGAAAATGCGCCTCGCGAAGCATCGAAATCGCGTCGACGAGTGCGAAACGAAAGGTGTGGAAATTCGTGATTGTCGGAGTAGTAATTCGTACGAACTCGGGACTGTTAATCCACGGTTGAATAGCGGAGGAAACGAATCTGGGAGAAAAGATACTAAAGAAGTACAAAGAAGAAAAGAAGAGAGTGCGGAGAAGTTGAAAAAATAAGAAGAAGAAGAAGAAAAAACGAAACGAAAGATAAATAATAATCTTACGGAATCAGGTCGTGCCTCCGTACTCTGTCGTAATGGCACTTTGAATGTAGCCAATCATCGGCATTGGCGCCCGCACAGTAAACTCTTGTCCAATTCTTATAGATAGATCGCGTCGTTTCGCGTCAACGATTCGCCCGAGCGATCGAGCGAAAGGTATTATTCGCTACTTTTTTTTCTCTTTATTTTTTTTTCCCCTCACAAGTTCCTTTCGTCACCGTTCTTCCGTCACTGCGAGCAACGAACCCCGACTACAGCCACTTCGCACCGGTGACGTTACTGTTTAAATATCGTTATTTATTTGTTCAATCGTTTATTCATAGCCGAGAGTCACTGAGAAAAAAAAACATTTTGTCGTTATTAGAATTTCGATTTTATTCGTTGAGTTTTGTAGTTAACGCTAAGTATATTGTATATTTTTGTTTGTTGTTCAAATCGGATCTGACGTTGACGTTGGAGCGAATTTTATGAAATGTTGAAAAGAGCCTCGTTATTATTCATATAATAATTATAATGAAAACACGTAATTATCGAGTAATCCTGTACTTACAGGTAAATTAAGGTAGTACGATGACATGTGACTGTTCAAAAGATTTTTTGGCCAAATTTGACATATATCAGATATTAACTCCTCGTTATCACACTTCTCAATTGCATCAAATAAACAATTTTATTTATTTTATATTTATTGTATTTTTTCATAATATTTATAACTCGTACACACAAGATCTTTATGAAAGAAATTGCCATTTTTAGTACACGTTAAAAAAAAAATATATATATTTATTCTGGCTTATGAAGTCATTTTTAACCAGAGTGACAAAAAAGTTTTTAATGTATTACATAATTAGCGGTTAAATTCTAATCTCGGTCACCGTCTGAAGAACCGAGATACCTATTTTTCAAGATTAAAATTTATTGTCATCTTTCGTAAGAGCTCATTTTAAAAGTTACAACTAATATATCGATTTTCAAACGAGTTAAAAAACGTAAGTGTCAATTTTCAAAGAATTACCCAAGAAGTAATTTCAATCGATAATTTTGTCTCAACATTACGTGCTTAAATTAAACGTCTGAGCACGCCTGTCATCGTACTACTTTCATTGTTTTCCCTTCCTTCCGTTTTCACAAGAGAGAGAAAATAACTTACGAGTCGTTATCGCTTGAGATTAATCGAATGTTCCTTCGTTACTGTTAAAGTCTATTCAAATATATTTTGTGCGTATTCGACATACGCCAGATAATACATGAAGCGTAATTCATACAAATATATGCAAAAAATGTACATGTATGTAAGAAATCATATAGAGGATGTTCCAAAAATAGATGTCAATAATGGAGAGTCAGTTCGGTGATGAAATTCTAAGACGAAAAGTATTTGAGCGTTTTTCGATCGGAGCTCTTGTTCGGAAGTTATCGACGAATCAATGTCGACCAATCGTCGAGCGCCACGTGTCAATCGGTCACGTGACGCGTGAGTTTCCTATTGGCTCAGACGCAATTCTCGATAACTCTTTACTGGCACGTCCGATTGAAAAGTGCGATAACTCTTTTTCTCATGAAATTTCATGAGGAATTCAATTCTTTTAATTTTGACATCGAAATTTGAAGTATCGTATATAAGTTGTGCGCTGTCGCGAAAAACTATATAGTTAAGAGAGATTTTTCGACGGTTTCGTCGTCTCGGTCGAAAATTCAAATAACTTCGACGATAGGTACGCTACTATCAAGGCTGCAATACACATATCACGACGAAATTGTCGATTTTGTGATCGCGCACTGTGCGACCAAGAATTTCACATGCATATCAGGCCCCCTAGCCGAAACGTTGAGTGACTGCAAGAATTTTAATGTAAGAGTATTATTAGAAAAATTCTCATTTCATCAAAGTGCGATATCAAATATTGATTTCGCTGTCAAAACTCTTAACGAAAATATAGTGTGTGATTCTAAAGAAACACGTGGGTGACTTGTTTCAGTATCAAAAAATTATTTAAAAGAAAGATTCTTTGGAACGGGATAAGTTTTGTCGGATGAAAGGAGAATTTTTCGCCCGCGGAATATAATTGTTGTAAAATTGTAAGAGTTTAAGGAAAAACTGAAACAAATAAATAAATAAAAGTCTCGAGAAAAAAATGTCACCCTTGTCACTGTTATAAAAGAATGCCAATTTTCTTGTGCGATAATAAAGAAGCAAACACGAACACTTTCTGTTTGTCGAAAGAACCGAACAGATTAGCAAAAGTGAATTTAAGGTGCAACAAATCTGCATTGACGAACGTGTCAAAAAAATTCAAATATATGCAGATTGAAAACTTACACGTTGCATGAAAAGCTAAGATTGAATTAGATTGTTTCTAAAACCGTTAAACAATGTTTTAAAAAATGACACAAGAACATTTTTAAAATATCTTTTAGAGGAAAAAGAGATTACAAATTCCAAAAATCAATAAAATTAGAAAAGAAAAAATTGAAGGACATTGTGAAATCTGCATTAAAAATCGGCTTTGTTTTCAACGTGATTCGACGGTATAGTTGGTCTTCTCGTTGTTCGAGGAAGGTCTACGTGTACTCGATACAGTCGCAAAATGGAAAGAAGCGCGATGGGAACTAGAAAGTAGCCAATCATAAATTATCTCGCGTGATCGGTAAGATCAGAGTGGTGCAACGCGTCTTCCATACACAAGAGATTCAGGCGTGAAAACGACGAATTGAAACACTCGAAGGAACAAATCCTTATGATTTATTATCCAGCCAGCTAGTTCTTACAAATTTCCATTTTTTTTTTCGTTTTCGATTATTTCGCCTTCCAACTGACTTACATTCAATAAATATTTATCCTTCAACGAATTTACGATGATAACAATAATTTACGATATTTATTTACACAACATTCAACGAAATTTTCCACGAAACGGTAAATGCGAATTAAAAAAAATTAATCATCAAGGATATTTTTCCTCCAATGATGAGAATTATGCATTATAAGTAAAATTGTTGCATGAACATTTTTTATAAAAATAAAATATTCCGTAGTGTAGAATATTCGGTCGAAGTCAAAATGGTATAGAGATTTTTTTTTATTAAAAGTAAATGTTGATAAGAAAATGATTCTGTTTTCGTTAGCGAGTTTCCTCTCAATGCCCAGTCAACAGTGATGGTTGCGATCAATTGATTACTAACTATACTAATTTTGTATTACATTTAAACTCTTTGATTTTAATTATTTACAATTTCCCATAAATCGTGAAACCAAAGAAAGCATGAAATTCTAGTCTATGTTCATCAAGGCGTGAGATTCAATGAAACATTTTTACAGGAGACGTTCCTGGGCGTTCTTTTGGGTCATTCAGCGTCGATTTACCCAACCGAAGAGGGGAACATTCACGAAGTTATCTACGAAATTACCATGCCCCGGAGGAGATCTGAGTTAACGTCTTCGTAAATTTTAGCAAATGGATGCAACAGTAAGGCGTTCGCAGTTGGTCGCTTCTTTGGATTATGCTGCAAACATCTTTCAACGAAGTCCAATCCTTCTTGAGAGAAGTTTTTCGGTGGCGCTGGACTTTCACCCATACCGACCTAAGTTATCCGAAAAGTTAAAATAAATTTTTTAAAATTATCCTCATAGCTCATCTTAAGAAGGTTGAAAATTCAGAGAAGCCGATACAACGACGGCTTGCACATTAAAATTATAAAGAGATTAAGATAAATCTATATTTCATAATTTTTTTCACACGAAATTTAATCTTATTTATGATTTTCAAAAGAATAATATCTTCGATTAATTTATAATTATAAAAATTGGACACTACTTTGAACGAATATAAAATAACCATAGGCAACTGTTGATTGACTGCAAATATAACTTATACATTCGGTGACCTCATACTTTTTGTTGATATCATTAATTAGACAATCTAGACCATTGTCGAATTATTTTCTCTTGTAAAATTAACGATGTAAATTTTATTACCCTAGACACATTTTTCTTATTGATTAAAATGTTGATTTTTTAAGAAAATAATTTACCTTGAACATAATCTGATAATTTGAGTCATATTCTGCCCAGGGTCTTCGACCACTTGCCATTTCGATGACGCAACAACCAACCGACCAAATATCAGCTGCACGTCCGTGACCTACGCTTTCCGTTTTCATGAATACCTCGGGTGCCATGTACGCTGAAAAATTCGTAAATTTCCCATTACGTTAATTTTTTTCATAGAATACTTAAGGTAGTTTTATCTATACAGTCAAATCAAAAGTTTTTATCTCCATTTATCTCGATACCATGTGGTTTTTGAGCTTAAGTCAATTAAGAAAAGTTGTTTGAAATTGTTTCAAGAACAAAATACTCCATATTCAGGGTCATCGAAAGTGACCTGTACTTGTTACGTATGTATGAAAGTCAAAAAAATCATAATCTTAGGATTTTTGTTAAGAAACTTGAGGAAGCTTCTTTGAAGTGCAATAAAAAGCTGTGCAAAATTTCAACAAGTTCTACTACCCAGAAGTCAAGATATCAAGAGTTGAAGATCGCAATATTTAAGACGTGCTCTTATGGGAGACTGTAGAAAATAATGATTTTTGACAATAAATATTTCGAGTTCTACGTAGTGAAACCTCTTGAAATTTAATATACAATTGCACATTGTATCAAAGAAGGTTTTTGCAAATTTTTAACAAAATCCTAAGAAAACGATTTGTTGATAAAACTATCTTAATACATTTTAGTTGAAAATTTTATTTTTGGTAATTGTTTTCGATTTATTACCTTGTGTTCCAACGAAACCTTGCAATTCGCCCGGCATCGTCGTGTGTGCTCTTATTTGAACGGCCGAACCGAAATCACCGAGTTTCAAGCAGTTACCTTGATCGGTCAGAAAAATATTGGCCGCTGTAAAAGAGATTTATGAGAATTAATAAATTTTACGAATATTATTCTGCTTTTGTACTGATTTTTGAAGAAAATTACTTTTGATATCACGATGAACGATTCCGTGGGAATGTAAAACAGCTACAGCCGATAATAACTGGTTTGTGTATTTTCTGTATGACAACTCAGGAAGTCCATTCCCACTAGCAGCAACGAGACTCTCGAGAGTTCCCTCAGCGCAGAACTCCATAAAAATTAACATTTCTTCCTGAAAAATTTATATAAAAATAATAAAACGCCTATTTTAATGGATAAAACATTAAAATAGTAGACAATAAATCTAGTAGTATCGTTGTAGTATAATTTAACAGATGTATCTTAAAATTTACAGATTTTAATAAATATAATCGACGCCCTTTCTACGAAATTTCAGGATAGGTCATCAACTACAGTGCCGAAAAATTCATCATTTTTGTTCACTCAGTAATTCAATCTATATATGTTAGACCTTAAGAATTTTACAAAAAAAAATCTTTTACAGCTTACTTCTTTTTTACTTGGAACGCAACATACACTTCTTCGACTGCCTCACGTTTTGAGATTTTGAAGGCAGTAGGCTTTGCGACGACTCACATCTTTTTCTGACATTTTAATTATTTTGAACATTATGTATAACTTTGTCTATAGTCCATAAAAATTTTCTTATAGAATCTTTTTTGAAATATTTTGCATTTGGTCGTAAAGTGTGTCTTTCAGCTGTTTATGGTTTTTAACTGATCCGCAGCGATACGAGTACCTTAAAAAAAAAGAGGGAAAAGTTACTCACTCGATGAATTTCTATTCCATAATATCGTACTAAATGAGTGTGCTGTATTCCTTCAAAAATTTGTAACTCCTCAGCGACTCGTCTGATAGCCCTGTGATCACCAGGTTGAAGCTGAACTTCCTTCATAGCCAAAAGTTCTCCAGTCTGATTATTGACAACGGTGTAGACTTTTCCAAATCTTCCTTGACCAATCTTAATACCTCTCTGCCAGGTAAAAGTGACCCTTCTGACTTTAATGCGAATTCTGTCGACGTCTCGCCTGTCGGCGACTTGGCCAATGAGTTCCTGACTCCTTCGTCGTTCGTCAAGCTCGCGATCGAGTTTTTGCACAGCCTGGGCGAATTTTTCGCGCTTTCCGGCCCCGTTGTTACGTTCGGGAACAACCAGGGTCACGGGATTCCCGTCCAGTACACTGGAGGACTTTGACTTCGTTATACCGTGATCCTGGCACTTTTGATTCTCTCTCATCGCCGACAAACTGAAATTCGGGCTTCTCGAATGAGCCGTAGCCGGAGAGGCCGCCCTCGACTTTGGCAGTCTCTTGGAATTTTCCTGATCCGTGCTCGGAGTCGTCGCTGTTCCAACCACGTGCGATATGCAACGATCCATGGATGCCTTGAGCTCTTCGAATTCCTGATCGGTCAGGTGTTTCGTGTTGAGAGGCTCGCAGACGATCATGAGGTACTCGAGACCGTGGTTCGCCCATCTCGGTCTCAGTCCCCGTCCCCTGTCGCACCTCGTCTTCACGAAATCCATCCAGAGCAACGCAAAACTAACCAGGCCTTTTACCAGCAATCCTCTCTCTTCCGGAGTGAAGAACTTGCACGCTATTTTGTAATAATCAAATCCCATTTTATACGCTTGATGAAGAATTTCACGGACTCGGATTTTCAAGGCTGCGCGATCGGACTCCGTTCCCGGTTCCTCGATCTGGTCGATCTCGGCTTGGAATTCCTCGACCAGGGTGCTTATGCGAGTGCCCAGACTGAGAATCGATGCTTCGAGACGGTTTATCGACTCGGCGATGTCGTCACGCTCCAGCGGGAACGTCTCGATGTCTCTCCTCAAGCATTTCGCCAAGCAAATGCTTTTCACGACTTTTTCGCGAGCTTCTACGAACATGCACTGCCACTCTCGACCCAAATACATTAGATGGAAACGAGTCAAGGCCCCGCTCTCCTCTTTCTCCTCCGCCGACTCGCGAATTTCTTGCGGACGCGTCATGAGAAAATCATTGGCTTGTTCAATCATGGAGCAAGCAATTTCGCTGAAATAAAAAGTAATATGACTATCTTATTTGACGAGGAACGATAAAATAAAAGAGAAAGCTTCGAAAATCGTTCTTACCAAAATTTAGTCCCACCAATTTTGTAGCCTCCTGTAATATTTCCAGCAACCGATTTGACGAAAGCCCACTCATCTTCGAGAAGATTTTTGTGAAAACTGTTGTGCTCTACCATCTCGACCCACTGGAGCAAGTAATCGAGATATACCTGGCAAACGGATCGCAGGCTGTTGTCGAATTCCTCGATATCGTTCAGAGAGAGACTGGACTCGCAGGAGTTGTCGCAAGCCATCGCTGTTCTCGAGTGGGCCTCGAATCTGTCTCGATGAATGCAGGCGATCCTCAGGCCCTCTCGCATTTCCCTCATCAGTTGACGTACCGAGAGTGCGCCTGGCTGCTCAGGTTTTTGCTCGAGTCTCATGCGTAAAAATTCGTGAACAACCTCGAGAGGAACTCGTGACAGAAAAACGAAAGCTGACCTAGAAGGTATATGTTATTTATTGAAATTATTCTTTTTTTATGAGTTGCATAAAAACGTTCTCGCATGTGTTAAGAATATTTATATCTATTTTGACAAATATAATAAAATCGTAGAAAATTCGTGTCTATAATTTGAAAATTTTTCAGAAATAGTCATTGTTCTGTCTTTAAGGTAAATCTATTGGTACAGTCAAATCAAAAGTTTTTGTCTCAATTTATCTCCATACCATGTAGTTTTTGAGCTTCAGTTTATTAAGAAAAGTTGTTGCAAATTGTTTCAAGAACAACATACTCAAAATTCAAGGTCATCGAAAGTAACCTATACTTGTTACGTATGTACGAAAATTGAAAAAATCATAATCTTAGGATTAAAAAAAACTAAAGGAAGCTTCTTTGAAGTACAATAAAGAGCTGTGCAAAATCTCAAGAAGTTCCACTACCCAGAAGTCAAGATATCAAGAGTTGAAGATCGCAATATTTAACAGGTTCCCTGATGGAAGACTGCAGAAACTAGTGATTTTTGACAATAAATATTTCGAATTCTGCGTAGTGAGACCTCTTAAAATTTAATATACATATGCACATTGTATCAAAGAAGGTTTTAGTTTCTTAAACGTAACAAAATATAATTATTATAAACAAATTACCTGTACGAAGGAAGATTTAGAGCATTCGCTTCTGGACTCCAAGCCCCGTATCGTCTGAGCTCTCGATCGCCCTCGTACTCCTCACTCGACGATACGTCATCCTCGCTAAGATCATGTTTTTCCAAAGACAGTCGTGCTTTTCTAAGAACAGAAGTGTGCAGTCGCTCCAGAAAGTTGAGACTCTTGCTAAGGCCACGGGTCTTCAGAACATCCTCGATGTATTTCCTGAGTTTTTCAAATATTATTTTCGATTACGACTTAATACGAACTTTATGAGATTAAGGTTTTTTGCGACAGTATAAACAGTAAATAAATTGACTTGTAAAATGTATAGAAAATCGAAAAATAATAAGAATTCTGTCAAAACATTGGCAACATTATTTCTTATTTGTCAATAATTCGAAACAATTTTTTTTTACTGGTTTAATAAAGGTTTATTTATAAAAGTAACCGTACTTTCATTATCTATTTGCTCGGACTATGTAGATTGAAAATGTGATACGGTGGAATTCTAATTACTGTTGATTTAGTACTAAGATAAAAATTAACGAAGTAAAAATTAAAATGTTTACCTATAAGCATGTCTATCAAATTCCATAAGATAAAACTCAAGTCTGTCATCTTCTGGATAAGTAAAGGCCGTTTCAGGAGTCAGAGGGCTTTGCAGGTATGAAATGCAACCTGTAGACGAGGCATTACTACTGGTACTGTCGGACGGCGTTGTGTTTTGATCCACATCGAGCAGTTGAAATTTCACCGCGCACTGTCTTATTTCCTGGTTCTCATTAGAATCGGACGCTCTCGAGCTGAAGTGAGCCACGAATATATTTACTAAAATCCGTTACGAAAGCCACGAAATAAATGATAGAAATGAAGCGAACCTGAGGCCAGAATCTGTGTGATCGTAATTGCTTTTCGTCGTATCGAGCATCATGAGCAATCTACCGAGAATCATGAGCTTCAGTCTATGGTGCTTGGTCATGTTGTACCAGAGGCACATGGCCTTGACTCGGTCGGTGAATTCAGGACTTTTGTAGAGAGGATAATGAGCGGCGAAAGCCTGCGACGACGGATAGAGCGCTTCCGCAGCTTCGAGACGAGAAAGAAGTTGCTCCACTTGCTTCAGGGCGCACAATTGAGAGCGAGCGCACGATTTGCAGTACATCGATAAACATCCGGAACAAAGAATGTCCGCTACAGGACTCAATGTGACGTCGTAACCGCTGTCATTGGACACTGAGGATGATGAACTTTTATCCGTCAGGCTCGTCATCGGGTCGTATCTGTAAAAAAGTTTGACGATATTCTCAATAATCATTTAAAATATTAGACGTTGATTAAACATTTTTTCTTGAAATCTCTATATTAAATTTTGCAGAATGCCTTAAGGTTTCTGTAAAACGTTTTTCGCTTATTCTTTTATAAAACTTATTATTGAGGTATTTTTACAGAAACAGTTCGTCCAAACGTTTTATACTAGTAAACTAAAGGTAAAATCATTAGTTCAAATTCTTGTCTATAGTTTTATAAAAAAAACTAGATGAACTTTCTTTGGCATCATATTGGTGAAAAATTTTAGAAGGCTTTATTATTTAGCAGTCGGAAATATTTCGCCTGTTAAAAAGGCTCTTATGGAAAGTCACAAAAAGTTACAATTTTCATCAATAAGTATCTCGGTTCATAGATAGTAAATCGTACAAGTAAGATAGTAGAAATAAGATAACAGAGGTAAAAATTGGATAGTAAGATAGTATATAGTTGTAGATAGCTTTTTCGAAATTTACACACATTTGAAAATGATATTAGAGAACTTCTGTGCAAATTTTTAAAAAATTCTATAAAACCATTTTCAACTCAGAGCCACGATAGAATCACCTAAAGGTTTACTACTTTTAATAATTACCTATATTCGATTATTTCTGTAAGCAATGAGCTTATGGCTTCACGTTGTTTACACAAATAACTGTCCTGAGCGACCGGAGTACGATCGGCGTGATATGCTTGCAGTTCGAGCCAAATTAAATCCTTCAACTCGTTTTGCCATCGTGTTTCCTCGCTGCTCATCTGACGACGACAATTTCGATCTTTGTCCGCGCATCCCTGCGTTACAAAAAATTTATGCAGAAAATATAACATTTTTTAATTTTGCATTATTTGCGCTTTTTTGTAAATCATTATGAATAATTTTAGACTAACAAATCATATCCATAAATAATTGTGCCTTGAAAAATAACTTTTTTTAGTAGAAAAAAAATTTTCTTTTGCTGCTAAAAGTGTTGTTCTTCATTTGATGCATTCCAGAACGCGATATCATAATTGAGAATATTAAATTCTCGTTTAAATTTTGAGACGACAAGCCTCGAGGCACTTTTCGAGTTTTCCAAGAGTAAAGTCTAACACAAGTCATGTGATGCATTCTGGATAAATTTAATTTGTCTCTAACACTCCAAAACGAACTCGAATCGAAAAACAGGCAAATAGGAAAGATATTTACAATAACATTCTTATATTATACAAATATAAACATTTGTATAAATTCATAAGAGATATTTTATATATAGTTATAATATATGAAATAAAAATATATGAATGGTACATAATATGTATATTTATATAATAAAATCTAAATATTATGAGAAAAGAAAATAAGCTATTGATAATATTACACTATATAGATTATAAAGAATTCAGGAATGTAAAAATTAAGCTTCAAATGCAAACAAATTCAAAGGCCAAGATTAAGATTAGCTGTATTAAGATTAAGATTAAGATGTATGTTTACCAAAAATTTTAAATCGAAAGAATTTAGAATTTTCTCGCAAATCCGTCTTTATTTCCATCACTGACATTTACTCTTGGGACAGTTTGTAGAAATTTAGTGATAATGAATTCGCATCTAGACGTATATTAAAAAAAAAAAATTTGCTGGAGCGGAATCTCACCAATCGAATAAGAAAAGAGAAAGTGTCATGAAAAATTTCTCTCTCCTTGAGATTCCGTGACCGTGGCGATTCGGCAGACTTCTCGACTTGGCTCGTGGACACGATGTTCTCGATTTTCGTTTCGTATCTCCGTTCGTCGACGTCGACCGGTTTCGAGCTGAGACACCTGAATCTATTTCTGGTCTCGATCTGCAGAGGGAAGCCAAGTTGAAAAAGCAAATATACGCCTCGGGACTCGAACCGAGAATAGAATCGCGAATCGAACCTTCATGTTGTTCGGCGTCGTCGGCGGACGTCTCTCCGATGATTTTTCCATCGCATAGTGAGCGGCAGCCTCGACGTCGAGCTTCAGGTCTCTCTCGCTACCTCGCATCAGCTTCAATATTCTCTTGCACTTCCGGCCGCTCTCCTTCGCCGCTTCTTCTCGCGATTCCTTCTCCCGATCGCTGTCAGCCCGGTCGCACATTTTGTTGAATATTATCGTGTCCAGGGTGTTCCTTCTGCATATGCTCGCTTTTGGACGCACTTCCTTTGGGAACAACGATTTACTCTCGCTGTAAAAAAAAAGACAACCTTCAGTACATATAATTTTGAACTTTTTTTTTCAAACAGCCTCTGTTTTACAATAAATCTGATCAACTATTGGGATCTGACAAAAGTTGATGTGACGTCTGGTGGAAAATTTTGAACTAAAAATTGGGTGCAATTTTGAGACAGTATATAAGTACGTTTTACGTACACGCTAACTTCAACGCTAGCCATACCTTCATGTCAGATCCCAATAATCGATCAAATAATTTTATCAAAATTTATCTTGTCGTTTATCAATTAACAAATCTTAAAGTCGAATTTTTTTATTAGTTATAGTTGTTGGTTACTCGCGAATTTGATACATTCGAAATATTTAAAGAATTGAGAGTACACTGAGAGAAATCATGATAGTAGATTTTATCATAAAGTTACAATTATGCTGATTATTTTATAATTAAATATATATGTTTATCGTTAGATAAAGTATATTCAGGATAGAATCTAAACAGAATATTATTAGTTCCATTATAATTAGTATAGTTGTCACTTTTGTATACTAAAATTTATCATTCTTTTCTCTCAGAGTATGACTTTTTTAATTCAATCTGTCTGAACTACCTTAAATGAAAAAATATTTTTTGCTTGATACAGAGAAATGTTTAGGTAACAAAATTGTTATTTAAAAAATAGCATGTATTCAGTTTATTAGTTTTTCATATACTTAGTTTTCTCAAAACTGGTTTTTAATTTTTTATTGGCGCACATCAACCATAGTCTTTTAATTTAGTTACATTTTGTTTGAATTTTAATTTTTTTGCGTACGATTGAAATGGATCGAATTATTTTAGAAAATGTGAAAAACGGTCCTCGTCAATTTAAGAAGAACTGACCTAGACGACGTTCTTTGTTTCTTCTCTCGTTGCCGCCTGATGTAACGAGTTCTGGGTGGTGTCTGGCCGTAAATATCGCTCATTTCGTGAAGGGATTCTTCTTGCTCGGTTCGCGGACTGAACGAGCCCCTTCTGGCGTGAAAGAAAAACATTTTCTCTGTATTTTTGAACCTTCTATCTACACGGTGAATTTTCACGAGACGCAAAATCCAAAATCCTACGAGTTGAATTTATTCATCGTATGCGTTGCAGTCATCGATGATTTTTCACTTATGATGATTCATTTGTTTGAAAAAAAAAAATCTCTCGGAGAAGATTCGAAAAAATGGCGCCAAATGTTTATTTTCTTTATCAGTCGAGAAGCGCCGCACGCGTTTATTTTTTTTTCTTCTGTAACTTATTCTATGACACTCGGCGTCGCAACTCCCGGATGACTCGACTCTTCCGTGACTATGAGATTTTTTGCAAAACGTGTGTTACTTCGTTATCGCGGAAAATTAAAAAAAAAACTGTAGAGTTGCCGAGACCGCAATCGTTCGATCGATCATTTGTTCAATTTTTAATAAACCGCTGGATATTTTTTTTTAACTAAAACGAGAAAATGTAGCTTTTCACACTTATTTTTTAATGCCGAAATAAAAGTTGTGACCGAAAAATCGCACCTTCGCGCACGATTTTTTTACGAGTACTGGCGTGCGCCTCTTATCGTCGAAAGGCGAGACCTGCGATAACGCATGTATATATCAACCCGTTACAAAATGTTACGAAGTTGAACATTTTTCTATTTATCGAAGTTCAAACTGTTTTTTTTCTGATAAAGAGTGTACGAAAACCGAGCTTATCTTGGAATCTTTTGAATGAAACGAGCACTCGGAAGTTGCGAGAAAAATTATTGGCCCTTGAAAAAAGGTTGAAGACGATTTTAATATTTTGATCCAACGATAGAAGAAAAATTTTAGTAAAAAATGTTATAATAACTACCTACAAAACGAATTCAATTGCAAATGTATTTTTGAAAAATAACAAAAATCTCATACCTATTTTTAAATTCATGTTCCGAGAAAATGTATGTACGATTTTTCGAAAAAAAGCAAAAAACTATCAGCAGTTTTGGAGTTTAATAACTTTAACCATTCAATTAAACAATTTTACATTAAGGTAGGAGTCGCGTGACGGTCTATTCAAAAGTCTGGCTGTACGTGTTAACTGAATGTAAAATAATTACTTGAATTTTATCAAAATTTATACTGATCCTCTTTGATATCATAGTAACATTTGTGCAAAATTTAAAGAGACTTCACCATGTGGTTATCGAGATATTTATTTTTAAAAATTGCCACTTTTAACATGGGCTCTTGTGGGAGATCAAAAAATGCGACGACTTTCAAAAATTAATATCTCGATTACTAGATGGTGAAGCTTCATTAAATTTGGCATACATTTCAACATGACCTCAAAGAAGATTTGTACAAATTTTTAAGAAAATTCTGTCTAAAACGACTTTCACGCGACTCCTACATTAAACACGACATTTTTTCATATGATTTAAGATATTTCGAAAATGCTGTATCTGAATCTTAAATTTTTTTAATTAATTCTTATTCATGTATACTACAATAATTCTACATTTAAATGTTAACCAAAACTGCTCTTATTACGTATCTATTTTTTAGTTCAATCGAAGAAATATGTACAGAGCTCTGGATCACGAAGTACTGCGATAAAATTATAGTACTTGCTGACACGCGACAGTCAACTGTTTTTACATGCAAACTAAATGTAAAATCATTAAAAAAATTATTTCGATATTTCCTGAAAATTAGTATAAAACTTTTTTGACACCATACTGGAATTTATACAAAATTCGAGCCATGTAACGATTTGTCAATTGAAAAACTACTCATTAAAAATTCGGAGTTTATGACAGTTTACAATAAAAAGTGGCGTTTTTTTTCATAATAAATACACATCGCAATTGGTTAAAAAAATTTTTTCGCATTATATAAGAAATTTTTGCATATTTGAAAAAATTTCTATGGAAAAATTGTTTGCACGCCAACAATGAATTCGATCGAAGGTACGTTTGCAAACTGATACAGACTGTTATCTGAAAATTACGTGAAAAGGTCCTATCTCTTCTTTATCGATTAGCCGTGACAATTAAACGAATGCTGGTTGGATTGCCGAGAAAAAAATTCTCTGGCTCTGGTAGATAATGAAAGATCGAGTTTTTAAAATTTGAATTGCGAAGCGTTACGTCGTACACGTATCATTGTGAAAAAAAGCACGCTGGAATTCGGGGTAGCTGCGTTAGGGCGTAGGTTCGAATAACGCGTATTGTCGCGCTAGGAAGCTCCTAGGACCGTATTTCGAACCTTAGCCTAAAAGTTTGTTGAAACAGGAATATAATGTTGCACTGTTTTACCATCAAAGTTCAATATCCGCGCATTGATTTCGCGCCCTTTCTATAATCCCGTCCGTTTTACTTACGTCGTAATTTTGCGACGAAAACTTTCCCAACATGCAGAACCGGCATTTAGATTAGCCAAAAACTCGTCCAAAAACAAGTGATGCGAAATACACGGCGTACCTGTCACGAGTGTCATACTCGTCGTCGCAGTGGTCGAGATTTCCATAGTTGTCGCCTTCCCAATTGTCACCGAAAAACATTTTAATTTTTTTTTCTTTCGTTGATATCGAACACTACACACACGTCAATCAACGACGAAATGCCTCAGGTCGACGAGACCTGTGTTTTGCGTTCATCTTGTTCGGAGCATTCACGTCCACCTTATCATGAAAATGGAATGACGCGACATCTGGAAATAAGAGTAGTTTAACTCCGACGGTAATGTCGTTTGCTAAAGCAGATATTAACGCGACCTGAAATACCAAAAATTGGTAAGATAGATCGCAAATTACCATTTTTACAAATTTTCGAAAGTCATCACATTTTTTTTCTATGAGAAAATATAATTTTCTGTAAATAAAAATCACATGAACCGCTTCAAAAAATATTTTAAAAAATCAAAAAGAGCGGATTTGTCGTTTGATTCTCTTATACATACGTCAAATCAAAGTATAAACTTCTTCAAAAATGTAAAAGTTTGGGGATTTAGTTTGATATATTATTTATAAAAATTTTTAATGTATTCTCTACTCTCTTACCTTCGAACACTACAAAAAAACTTATTTTTGATCTTAAGGTAGATATCATTTTCTTAAAAATTCATTGACAATTTTTGCACAAACCTTTGATATGACACGAATATGAATATGTTTATCAAATTGGAAGAGAATTCACCACGTAGAAATCGATATATTTATTGTTAAATTTCCAATTTTTAATACTCTCCCATAAGAGCCTATATTAAAAATTGCGATTTTCAATACTAATTATCTTTCCTAGATGGTGAACGTTCTTAAAATTGAGCATAACTCTTCATTGTACTTGAAAGAAGCTTCCTTTAATTTAAAAAAAAATCCTAAGATTAAAATTTTTTGATTTTCATACATACTTAACAAGTACAAGTCACCTTGGATGACCTTGAATTTTGAGTATGTTGTTCTTGAAACAATTTGCAACAACTTTTCTTAATTGACTTAAGCTCAAAAACCACTTGTATGAAAATAAATTGAGATAAAAACTTTTGATTTGACCGTACCTATAAAACTACCTTGTCGATTCCAATTTTTCACGTCGCCTTTTGTATAGAGATGCAGCTCGGTGGAAACTGGAAAAAAATGTATAATATCGATAAAAGTCGAAAATTATGCTAGTTTTCGATACAAAACGAATAATTTAAGTAAATAAAAAATGTTGTAGGAAATACATTCAACAAAGTATTAAAAAAATTAATACATCACGCAAATATGGATGAACAATATACATATTTAACACTGGAGCAATCAAGGTGGTTGTTATCTAAAATCCATGCGTTGATATGATTTTTATTTAAACATTCTCTAGGCTTCTCAGAAAATTACAAGTAATTTAATTATCTTTCCATTCACTCACGTATATCCTCGTACCAACAAATCTCCATCTATTTTTTCGTCCTCTTTTTAAATTCATATTGTTTTTTTTTCTTTTTCCACCTCACATCAATGTACAAACACCCACGTGTCCCTTCGAACTTTTGAATCGTCTTTTTTGCAAGTTTAACGTGTGTATTTCGAGTACTTGTGACTATGCGTGTGTAATAGTTTTAAATCCGCCGTGTAATACTGCTACGGATTATCCCGTTACAATTTTTGCTTTCTTTCCAATTATTCGCAGAAAATCTCTTTCCTTTTTCTCGCGCCCAGACATAATAAACGATTCCCGTTGAGTCTAAAAACTTTTCGCGCTCTTCCTCGTTTTATTCGGCGAAATGAAAAATTTTCCACGCGCCTCTTTTATAACCATCGTCCATTTTATTTCCCGCAGCTTGGAAATTCTAAACTTATTTTGATTAACAATCATATTTTAGCACCGCCACGAGTTAAATTTGTTTCGCAGTCGCAAAAAAAAACCGTATCATCGTTCGGGACGGAACGAGAGCTGTCAACAAAATTCCAATTTGTTCTTTTCATTTTCTCATCTCAAATCCCTTTTCTCACTCTCCTTCACAGATCGAAACTGCGCGTACAAAATCGATATTCTTGCTCCAACACGATAGCGACGTAAATTTACATATTTACAAAAAAAAAAATCTATTAAAAAGTTGAAGTTTAGCTCCTCTCTTACATTTTGTTGAAAAAAAAAACATCGCGTGCCCGTTAATTTTCAATATTTTCTTCCTTTTTCTTAAGTACGATCGAAATAAAACAAAAAGGCAAAGTAAAAAAAGGGAGGTTTCGTGCACGGTTCGAAATGTCTTGACGTTTCCGTTAAAAATTTCGAATAAGACCGATCACGTCAAGCCTCGTTATATTTTTCGCGCTATCGTCTCAAAAAAAGCTTCGTCTTGCACACATCAATCGTTAATGAAAAGAAAAGTGATTTTTCCAAATAGCCATTAACTCGCTTTAGTCCTTCATCAACTTCGACAAATTTTCATCTCTGTATTATCGCACTTAAAATTTATCTTACGGATAGAAATGGACGACTATAAAAATGCTTTCCGTCTGTAGTTCACGTTTAATATCTGAATAATAATAATAATAATAATAATTAGTAATAATGATAATAACCTTACTAAACTGTAATAATTATAAATTAATATTAATATAATAATAACGCTACTATATGTAAATATTAATATTAAATATGATCAAAAAAATATCTATCGTTAACCGTTTTTGCGTAGGTGGTTTCTTTTTTTGTATTTTTTTTTCTTTTTTTTTCGTTAAACTTCCCTATCAGAACCTAATTTACGTTTATCTTGATTCCCTCTTCTTGATCTCTCCCCCCCCCCTCACCCTTTCGTTTTCTCATTTTGTTATTTTTCAGCTCGTCGGTTGGTTCGCGTCGCGCGTGAACGTTGACAAAACGGTAGAAAACATCCAAGAAAAGGCATGTACAAATACTGTAAACGTCGATTAAAAAGTATTCGCGAATGAAAAATCATTTTATTGCTTCACCGTTGAAATTCTCGCGACACGAGATTTAAAAAAATGCGATGTTCACGAGGATCGAGAGAGAAAGAGATTGATTGGCAGCTAAATTTTCGTCGCTCCCCCCCCCCTCCGCCAATCCCCATCAATGCCAATTCTTTCGCTCTTCCGGATCTTACGAAAATGTAAGAAGAGGGAACTGGCGGATGAGCGATGATTAAGAGAAAAAAAAACACGAAACACGACGGACATCATCTCTTTCTTCCTCATTCGCTCCTGAAAGCATTCTCTCACTCTCGCGCAATCAGTCCTTCCGAATCGCTCTTCCTTTTCCATTAACTCCGTGTCGCTGTAACTTTTTTTCTTCTCTCGTCGAATACGCAGGGCCATCACCTTGGCGGAAATGGCTCCGAAAAAAAAAGAACAAAACGCGACGGGCACGCATCGCTTTCTCGTTACAATCTACTACGAAGGCCACGAGTGTGTTCAATATAAAATTGGTAATTGCTAATTGGTAATTGCAATCCGAGCGTATCAAAGTGTAAATATATATTTAAATATATATAATATATATGCATATATTTATATATGTATATGTAGATTTCTGCAGGATAGGCCGCGCTGGGCAGTTTTATAAAATTTCAAAAAAAAAAATAATAGTCGCAACTTTAGTCGCGTATTTCGAGGATTTCGTTAAACTCTCTTTTCTCTCTCTCTCTCTATACAGCGATGACGGATCGCGCAGCCTGATTGAACGTAGGGGACCACAGAGTCGACAAAGAATCGCGATGTAAAACACTGCAAGTGAAGGAAAAAAAAAATTCGTCCTGACACGCAGGACAAGATATAACGAATTCACTTTGCAAATCGTGATGAATGAACGTGCTGAAAAATCCTGTGAGCGTAGAATGTGTAAGTTTCTGGGCCGCGAGCGGTTAACCAAAAGGGCTGAGGGAGCAATCGTACAAGGGTAACGAATCACCAGATGCGCTCAGGATTTTTGATTCCTTAAAAAAATTCTCGTTTGAGGAAGGAAGACGATGCATCGAACGCGCGAATTTTCGTTGTCTGAGGACGGTTGATTACTCGGAACGGATTAAATCTGTTTTCTTACAAAATGCAATTGTGACTGAAAGCGCTTCTTCGCGTTTTTATTATGTTTGTTTGTTTTTTTATTTTATTTTAAAATATATTTCTTTTTTGAGTGGCTTCAAACTCGGCGTCAACGAAAATTCAACGCGATCTCATGGATATTACGAAGCCACGGCCAAGGATTAAAAACAGGGGGGGAAAAAGGCAGGCATCTTTCTACGATCGCGCTCTCGTTTCATTCGATCTCCTGCTCATTCAATGGGAAATGTGGAGTCGAATAATTTACATGTTCTCGAACTGGTCGACGCGACGCTTGGTATTTCCCTTGCGTATCTCCCGAAGTGTCTTGTACTTGTCACGTCCCTGACGTACGTTTTCTCTGTGTATTTTATCCATCGTCGTTTCCTTCGTCTCATCTCGAGATTGAGCGAGATCTTGCTTCAAAGCCTGCAAAAGTAAAAGTAATAAGAGAAAAAAGTAAAAACAAGAAGACAGAAGATGAATTTTGACGTTCGGTAATTAAATTGAATGGAAAAATTTCAAGAAAGTATTTGTTGTTTACCTTGAGCTGATCGTGAAGACGTTCATTTCGCTCGGCGTGCGTGCGTCTTTCCTCGACAGGATCAATGATCGATTCGTCGATAGCCAAATCCTTTGTAACATCGTTGTGAGGCACCTCATCCTCGCCCTCCTCCTCGCCTTCCTCTTCGTTCTCCTGAACGTGATGATGACGCGGAGTCGTGTTCGCTTGGAAAGCCTGCTCTTGACGAAGTCTTAAAAATAAAAGCACAATCAGAAATCGAGCTCGAAAAACGTGCAGTTGAGTTTACAAGTTCGAAAAATGTTTCCGCACCTGGTAGCTTCGACCTCTTCGTGCAATCGTCGGGCCTCGGCGTCCTTAGCATCCACCTCGGATTGGATGCGCAGAACTTCCTCCTTCTTGGCAAGGATTTCTTGTTCTAATTTGGCTCGCTCAGCTGCCTCCATCTCGTGCGAACGTTCCAATTTTTCCATCATCATAGTCAATTCCTGAATAACAACGAAATACATATTATTGTACAAACTGGTAGAAAATAATTTACAAGCTTTCAACATTTTCGGAATTCTTGTCGAGTTTTCGATTTTATATTTTGAACAATATTTATGACTCTACGAATGATAATTAAAAGCATATTGTTAACTTAAATCGTTAATTATTTTACTCATTTAGATAGATACATTTAATGAACTGAATAGACCTGTCATATAATTTGGCAGTTCATTAGCTCTACTTTTCACTTCTCTACTCATGACCTTATAGAGCCAAATTTAGCTTTAAATATGGTCTTGAGTAGAGAAGTGAAAAGTAGAGCTAACGTATTGTCGTACAATTTCGTTTACTCTATTTTCTTTTAAAAAGATAAGTCGATAAAGAAAAAACGCTAAATTGAAACATTGGTAAAGATCCTGAAACTTTCATTCTTCACCAAAGAGTAAAAATTATTACATTGAATTTTTTAGAGACATCTTGTGCTACAAAATTGGCATAAAATCTTTGTAGCATCGTTGAGAGGAAGAGAAAGTATAACGAATGAAAAGAAGTTCCGTACTTTCTGGCGGCCCTCCAACTCTTCCTTGGCAACTTGCAACTGTCTGAGCTGCTCCTCGAGACGTCTGATCATTTCCTGTGCCTCGTTGAGTTCGGCTTGCTGCCTATCCATCTCTTCGGCCATAGTCCGCAGCCTCTCTTCGTACTCCTGATGTTTCTTCTCAGCGCGTTCCCTTGCAGCGATCTCCAGCTGGAGTTTCTCACGCTGTTGTTGCTTAGCGATTTTATCATCACGAGCCTGAGCCTGGATTCAAAGAAAAACATTCCATTTATAAATTTCCCACTAGTGTTTACAATTTTGTTTTCTTCAAAGTACAAATTTTTAATCAGCCCTCAAAAATATTCATAAATCACGACATTCATAAGTAGCAAATAGTAATACAATCATCGGGCAATGAAGCAATGTTTCGAAAGAGACTCAATTATTGAAAATAGACGCACTTTCATCTGCTGAACGTCGATGGTGTCAGGTTTGCGCCTACGCATGTACAGCTCGTGATTTCCCATGCAGAGGGCCAATATTCTCTTGTTGGTCTTTACGCGAGGGGCGAAGAATACGAAGTCGGGCGCTTTCTTGTCAATCGGTTTGATGATGAATTTTCTGTCGTTGAATGATATGTTACGTATCTCGGACCAGGGAAAGCCGATCTTCGGCGTCAGCTTGTCCTCCTTCTCATAAATGTTTAGACCAAGCGCATCAACGCCGAGCCAGAGCTCGGTTCCCTTCTTATTTCTAATCTCGAAGTAATTTACACCGTACATCTCGAGATCCTGAGCGATTTTTAGATACTCCATCATTGCGTCCTCTCGCAACATTCCACGATGCTCCTGCCACCACGTCGTTATCGAGCTCTCCCATTCGTCCTTGCTCATCTTGTGCTGATCCATGACACGCTGGGGCAACAGACGGTCGTTCGCGAGGAAGCCTGCCGTGTGCAGTGACTTTTGGAAATCTCCGTGTCTCGCTTGCACCGCGTACGAGGCCAACAGAACCGAAGTCTCTGGCGGACAGTATATCTCGTCGGTGAGAATCGCATTTTTTACCTGAACAAAAAATACAATCATTCAAAGATCTCACGCGAAAATCCTCACAAATAATTACCAATAAATTAACTTATCCGTCGATGCATTTGAAAATCTTACACAATATTTAGACATTTTTTAAATAAACATATTTTAACCATGTCCAAGTCAAGTTGAATATTTTTCAGGATTTGTTTAAGCGTGCTTGAAGAAAATAAAGATGCTTTTAAAAAATCCTGAAAAAATATTCAACTTGACTGACAGGCATCCTTGAAATTGATATACTTCGTTTTTTTTTTAAATAACAAATGTGCGTTAACACTGATTCCAATTGTTGAGTTTTACGATTTTTATCTGAAATATTTTCATACGTTTAAGATAGCATGGACTTTTAAAATATTTTATCTTTTTAACTACAGATATCTTTACGTTTCATTCGTAAATATGAATACTGAAAGGTTTTAAAAATGACGAAGAGATATTGAAATGGTTTGTTAATTGTTAAAATGTTTTTCTCAATTTTAATTTCACATTGAAGATAATTTACATATGTTCAAAATTTGTTTTAAAAATGTTACCGTTTTTTTTTGTAACAGTTTCACTTATCAGTGAAAAATGGATCAATATCGATTGAAACATTTCGTCTAAACATCTTCAAATTGAAAATTTTATTTTGTGAGAGTGAGTCAATTTGAGATAGAACCGAAAAGAATTGTAATTTTTTAATAGTTCAGTTTGAAATATTCGTAGTTTTTCGATAATGATTTACCTGGAGGTAGAACAAACGGAGAGTTATGTCCTGAATAAGTTCCTCAGCCACGTCCTCAGGGTAGAACTTTGCACGGAATTTGAATTGAAGTGGATTCTCCTTCCTGATTTCCTGGCTCATCACCTGTTGGCACGAAGATAAAACGCATACATTATCCACCCGCTAAACGTTGTTTAAAAGCGATTTTGCGTCACGGTGAGATCGCTACTTCCAAAAATAAATCAATGACGATAAAATTCACACTTCCTCATGTGCACTTATGGTGTGTTGTTTCTTGATTAAAAAACCGAATGAAAACACCGCAGAACGAAGACAGCACACAATTGCGTAATAGAACGATGTTTTTTTTTAGGAGGAAACGTTAACTGATGACAATACGTTGCGAAAAAGGTGCGAAAGAGAAATAAAATTTAAAAAAAAACATCGTTACAATTTGGTGAATGACGTGAACGTGCTTTGAATATTGGCAGTGAATTTTTTTTTGTTAACATATCGGCGAGAGACCAATCACGCTTTTTTCTCATTGAAACAAATATTCGATGCACGTTTAGTGCATCGTCATAAAAAAAATTAAATTATCGTCGAACAATCAAAATGTTAATTTTCTGCAGGTCTGTCAGCGAATTTTGTTTTTTTTTGTTTTGTTTCATTCAAATATCTTTCTACGCTAAGTGAAAAGTCTGAATTGACGAAACGCCACACGAAACTGCTTTTGTAATAAATTTCTTACGTGCCAGAATTTTCTTCGTCCGCACGGTATTACCTGCAATAATTTATCATAATTCAGGATCGATCGTCAGTGACGTCGCAAAACAAAGAAAAATAAAAATAGAAAGAAGCAAAAAAGGATTTCATGTACGAGCTTTTTCAATTTTCGAAGGCACACGAGAAAAATGTCAAATTGGACGACGAAGCGATTTTTAAAAAGTGGATCGTCATTTTCAGGAACAAGATCGCTGGAATAAGAACTTAAAAAAACGAAGGAAGAAAAAAAATTGAGATAAAAGATTCAAAGATACCAGGCCGAATGATGACTGTGGAAAAAAGATCCGAATAATTACTGCTATCGGCCGGCGATTAGGCGTTCGGTTTTGTTATTTATCAAGGGAGGAGACAAATGAGCGCCTTCCGGGACTGAGATAATTTTTTTTCTCAGCCTCCAAGACCACGTAATCGCTATCTACAATTTCCAATAGCGGAATAAAGTAACACGTCTTTTACTAACACATCCGGATTATGCGTTTTTTACCACGCTATATAACATTTTCTGTACAAAAGTCTATAAAAAAAAATAATAATACACAATAATACACTTGAAAAATGATATTTTATTATCAAACAAATATAAAGGCGAGCTAAATTGTTGAATTTGATAAAAATCTTTTTTTTTCTTATCATGACAAGAGGTTATTTTTTACAAAATATTCTTCTTGCGGATATTGCGTCATTACTTTAAAAAAGATATAAAATACTTGCTTATTTTTCAAGATTCTTCGTGATATTTGAAAATAATTGTAAACAATAAATTTGTAATATTTGACATATGTGC
The DNA here is from genome assembly GCA_030522545.1 of Cremastinae sp. A BG-2022a. NCBI lineage: Eukaryota > Metazoa > Arthropoda > Insecta > Hymenoptera > Ichneumonidae > Cremastinae sp. A BG-2022a. Next base: position 3,408 of record JAPYYW010000249.1, on the reverse strand, counting down.
GAGGGATAAAATTTTTAAAATCGACAGTGATTCTGTTATGTGTAAAAGGAAAATATAAAAGCTTGTAAAAACGTGAATCTCGGTGATAAGGATATCGTTGCAATTTTTTCTACATTAATTAGGTGTCGTTATAGCTTACCCTAGACAACAACGAAAGTCCACTCTTCCAGTTGTTAGTATTTCGGTTGGGATGCGTTTAAAGAATAAAAAATTTGATAATGTTAAATTACGATTACAATAAATTTACTATATTATATTATAACCAAGAGACAATTTTTATTTACATCATCATCCTAAATTACTACGACCACGAATTTTTTTTATTGAAAATAAAGAACTAGTTGTTAAAAACCATAGTCACGTTTCTTATTTTATTGCAAATGTGGAATTTTTTGTTCCACTGTTATGTAACTTTTTGAAACTTTGTTTACCCACACTTCCTGCTCAACGCCGATGAAATATTGATTTCGGAACAGCCTTTTGTAACGTAGAACGCATAACTTTTGAAGAAACAAAAGAAATAGGCAGGAATGGCAATTAAGAAATTAACCATCGAATTTTAAATGAGGTTCCTGTAGTATTAGTCTCATGGCTTGTTCTACCGAGTACATATACTGTCTGATAAATTAAATCATCAGTTTCATTATATTCTCGTACTGATTTCGTAATATCACTCAGATTTTTTAATCAGATAAAGTAACGATTATTCTCGCCTTGACGTACAAAATAGTTATTTCATTTTTGTCGATAGTTTACGATTTAAATTTATTGAAGCTTAAAAGAAAAAACATTTTTTTTCGAAATTTTTATTGGAACATTCTAAGACGATGTAATAAATTGTAGAATTACGATCCTAATATGGAAGTTTAACAAAGATGAGTAAAATAATTAAATTAGTTATTCGTCACTGTAGTGTTTTTTTCTTTCGAAAAACTATTATTATTTGTTTGTATAAAGTTGAGACAATATATGACAAATTGTCGGATGATAAGACTTATCTGGAAGTTTAAAAAAGAAGGTGAGCGAATGAAAACCGTTCACGACAGTCTTGAACTATTGCCAAGCGGTTGACCCGTGGTTTTCCTGCTAGAATTCCAAGGATCGCGGCTAACCGGGATTCTTTCCTATATCGCGTATATCCGTTGCGCCAGTGACAAGGCGAAGCAGCGTCTTGCTCGAGGTCACAACCACGGAATAACGAAGATACCAGAATATTTATTTATACTTTTACTCGTCATTGGGTGGAAAAAAAAGAAAACGTCTGACAGCCATTCATCAAAATTGAGTTTCGTTTTTTTATTATCCTCGGTGTATCAAATTATTGCTCAAATGATTTTCAGAAAAACTATTTGAACCGGTTGCTATTTATTATTTGAATTGTTGCTCCAACATTTTTTTAATTTAAAATATATTTAAATATTTTTTTACATTTTAATTATTTTATGAATTATTTTATACTCATATCGGGAATATCAATTTAGTATTGTACTTGGTTTAGTTTTTAAATAAAAATGTAATATATATAAATAAATAACAAATAAACTATACTTAATATAGTTTGAATATGAAAATTGTATTTACAGGTCATTTAAATTTATTTAAAACTAAATAAATAAAAAATCATAAAAACAGAAGATTGTTTCCTTTTTTTATACTGTTGTCACTTTATCGAATTGAAAAGTAATTTCGATAAATTTAATACTTTGCGTTTTTAATTTCTAGTTTTTCCCCCTTTATCGGTTAGAGAAAAGATTTTCGAGAATTTACCAAGCTTGGACTGAGAAAACGAATAAAGCGAAGAAAAGTAAACGATCTATGAAACGAAGCCGTTGGCAATCATTCTCGTCATCGAAGCGATCTCGGAATCGAGCCACGATTATTGCTAAAGCATGTATAAAAGAAGACGTCGAGCGTAAAGTCACTGCAAGGCACGAATCCTGCTCTCCAACGTCGCAAATCGTTACCTCCGACATTCATTCGGATAGAAAATCCGAGTTGTTAAGAATCCTCTACTCCATTCCATTCTCGACTCGAGTCTAATAATTAGTCCAGAATTGTGCAGCAAAAGCACGAAATCGTAAAAAGCATCCAAAGTTGAATGATCGATAGACATTTTTTTTTTAATTAGACGAAAAAATCTGCATACATTTTTATTCAGAACAAAAAAGGGATTTATGTACAAAGACCAAAAATCAATCTCATTTTTATTCGAAAACTTTTTGTAAATTAAAAAAAAATAGAAAACAGATTTAGCAAAACTAATTTTGATTTTTGAATAAGGTAAACGTTCCAGTATATGGACATGTCCCAATAGTTGGACAATTTCTGCTATATTACTTGAATTATTTTTTTCTCAACAAAATCATATGGATTATTTTTCGTATACAAAGAGGTTTATTTTTCATAACTTTAATTTACTGGATAAAATTCGCTCAACCCTAGAGACAGGGTCGATTTTCTGTGCAACTATTGGAACATTCTACATATTCAAAAGTTCAAGTATTTATTTACTAAAAATATTATCTAAAATTAACCCATAAAATGAATTTTGGATCATTAAAATATCAGACAATAGTTTAGATGTGAATTTGAAGCAGATTTTTTTGTTTGGATGTTTTTTAAACAAAGATAAAGTGTGAAAACTTTTGACTGTCCAACTATTGGAACGTTTACCTTAAATACAAATTTTCTGGAGATGAAGAAATTCATAATTTTGGCCTGAAAGGCTAAAACTTCGATAATTTCAGTAATCTTCATGAACATACGATTTAAACTATAAGTATTTATTTATAGAACTATTCCGTGGGACACAAGTGCGTACGCAGTGATGAAGCGTTACATCCGGGACTGTCGTACACGATTTCACAAAGGGTAATCCGATGAATCATCGGAGCGAATTGTTCTGCGAGAAATGAGCCACCTATTTCTCCCCTTTTTCTTCCAGATATCTCGCACCAAAGTTGGGCACTCTTATCTCGAGAATGCGAAGCAAGCCAGCGCTTGCGACTATCAAAAGCAATATATCATTCGCCAAGGAACGTTTTAGCTCAAAAGAAATTTCTGTGTACCGAAAGAGTTGAATCTAAAATAAAATTAAGGCTTCACGAGCCCAATTTTTGAAATCGAGAAATAGCGACGATTTTGGTATACATTTTTACTCCATCCATACAATTGAATTTGAAAAATATTCATCAAAATTGGTCAACAATTGCTGCATTCAAATGTTTTGAAAATTCTACACAATTGCCTTATATAAAAAATTCATTCAAAAATTTATATTTTTATTCAAGTTTTATTATGATATGATAATATATTACAGTCCGACACGCCAATAAGAACGCAAAAGCCCCCAAGGGGAAGATTTTTATGGCCCCCCACTCCGTGCGCGCTTCGCGCTCGCTGACTCGT